>CM060087.1:1370453-1508527 GCA_030522485.1 Stenchaetothrips biformis | reverse complement strand
TCCGCACTCCTTCTGAACGGCTCGGCCGATCTGGCTTAGATTTTGCAGGGTCGTTAGGTATGTCCTTGGCTCGCCACACACGCCAAAATGCAGCTTTCTATGGCAATCCATTCAGTCGTTACCAACGAAAAGACACTGAAAAAAACGACAGAAAAAGTGCAACCTTTTTGTGACTTTATATTAGAGACATTTTTACATGGTTTCGCAATGGTTTGGAAGGTGCTGATGACGAACATAAAAACCATTATGACCCCTAACCAAAGTTTCAACAATATAGGGGCCACCTCGACTAGAATATTCCAAATATATAATATACTTCGACCATTCATCACGTAGTGCACAACTCATTGTCTCAATGAACCTTAGCAGGAAGCGCCGTAGGCCAAGGTAGGTGTAACGCTAGGCGTGGATTGTCGAAACTGGCGCTGCAATTGCGAAGCCTCTTACAAGACACCGTCTGGCGTAAACCTACCTTGTAGTTCTTCAGCCCTCTTTGGTTGGTACATAGCAGTTCCCCGTTGAGGGCAGTGGGGGGGGATGTGGGTCCCGAAATAAGAATTCTCTTAAAGCCGGGAGTTACAGGCCCCTGCCCCGACCCCCCCAACCCCCGCCTTGGGCGAACAGATAGAGTAGTAAACTGTGATCACTACGCCATTCTTTAGTAGGCAACATGTGCCGCCAGGCAGAGCAGCCAGCCCATCCCTCCGCTGCCGACGGTGGTGCAGCCGGGTGGATTTTTATTTCTTCCGCAGCGGGACAGGGAAGGACTAGGATGTGAGGGGGGGGAGCACACTGTGGGCCAGAAGACCGGCACCGGGCGCAAGGGATTTGGGGGGGGGGGGTATACTCACCGGCTATGATCTCCGCTTCCACTTGGCCCTTGCCCGTGACCGTACAAGTTTCCTTGAGGCCGCGAGCTCGCGCTCAGCTTGTCGTTTTTGACGTTTTGAGAGTGTTGATCCACCTTACTGCTGATAAGCTTATCCATCAATTTGCCCAATGAAGTTTTGAAGTTTTCAAGTTCCTGGTTAAATGCCGGGCCACCTCTTGATCGAGCTCTTTGAAGGCTTCTGTATGTGTGTACAGAACTTTTATCTTCTTGATAACATTGTCTTCGTGAAGGGTCGTGACAGGGCGTGGAAATGGCCAAGGAGATCGTGAAGCGATGCTCGCGCCTTCGGTGCAGGGATTACGCACTTCTTCGAGATTATGAAAACCAGGCCTTTGTTTTCAAAACGATTTGCACAGATGGAAATAGCATGAAATGAAGGATGCATTGGGCTTATTGTCTTCCTCGATACTTCCTGTTTTAGCCATAATAAATTGAGGGGTTTTCACCGAAAAAACTCAAAAACTCGAAAATTGTGGACAAATCCTGGCCGCGCCATCCCAATGTGGGCTAAAACTGAGGGGACTCAGGCAGGCCACTAGGCCTAATGCACCCTCCATTTCATGCTCTTTTGATATGTGCGAAGCGTTTTGCAAAAACTGGCCTAGTTTTCATAATCTCGAACAAGTGCGTGACCGCTGCACCTGGCTCGAGCATAGCTTCACGCGGTTCCTTCGCCGTTGCCACCCCCTGGTCGTGAGGTTTGACTTGAGCCACTCACTAGACAGTAAGCGAGCCGTCGCCCGCGCGCTCTCGTGTTCAGTTTGCTTCAGTTCATTCATTTGGAAAAATAAAACACGCATGACACATAACTTTGAAGGCAGCTTTCCAGAACACAGAAAATCCGCCAAGCGGCAGCCACAAACTTTTCGAAAAAAGTCGTCTTCTGCTGACGTATCCAAACAACGGCCGTCAACAACTCTGCAAACTCAACAGTGTACTCAGTACACTCTGTTCAGCGTGTACTCACAAGCACACTCTTATCACAGTGTACTCATCTGAGCACACTCTCATCACAGTGTTCTCAGATGAGCACACTCCAACGAGAGTGTACTTAGATGAGTACACTCTCAGGAGAGTGTACTCAGATGAGTACACACCTACAGCTGCATAAAGTGCCAGGCGTGCTAAGGGGTGTACTCATCTGAGCACACTCTCATCAGAGTGTACTCATCTGAGTACACTCTCATTGGAGTGTGCTCATCTGAGTACACTGTGATGAGAGTGTGCTCAGATGAGTACACCCTGATTAGAGTGTGCTTGTAAGTACACGCTGAACAGAGTGTACTGAGTACACTGTTGAGTTTGCAGAGAAAACAAGTTTTCGCCGCGCGCACCTGTCACCGGCCAGCCGGCCACCCACCGTCTGTCAGGCACAGCAGAAGACAGAAGACCCACCGCACGCACACAGCAGACGAGGAGCCGACCGTTCCGTGTCGAGCCGCGCCGGCCGGGCTGCTCCCCACTCCACTGTTGCGGCTGGTTCAAGGGGTTGACCACTCAGCTCAGGAGTGAACTAGAGACCCTCCCGTCAGAGATGCGCAGGCGAGCGCTTGGTAGTCCCGCGGAGGCAAGGGCACCCTGCTTCAGGCTAGCTGAACACCTGCTGTGCCGCACCAGACGCTGCCTGTGTAGCCTCGCGCGGGGCGGATTCGGGCTTCCCGCTCCGCATGGGACTACCAATCGTCTGTGATTGGCCGAGAGGTGCCCCCTCTGCGCATCTCTGACGGGAGGGTCTCTAGAGTGTACACATGATTACTGATTACCAGTGATTACCTACAAACATACTAAAAAAAACTCCATAATTTTGGCCAGCTAAGAGCATTTTGGCCTAATTTCATAAGAAAACCCCCCAAAATCCGATAAAAACGGCGAAACTAGCCAGTTTTGGTGTGTGATTACCAATGATTACTGGACGAAGTGTACACACGATTACCAGAGTGGGTAACCCCTTGGGCTGGTTAGGTTAGGTTCAAATGTCGGCCAGCAGCGGTGACTCGGAAAACGTGGGTTTCCGTGGAAACGCCTTGGGGGCGCATATTCCCTAGGGAATATGCGAAATTCGCAAATTCACTGGCGGCAACCAGGGAATTCGCGAATTCCGCATATTCACTGGCGGCAACCAGGGAATTCGCGAATTGGCTGGATCAGCTGGGGAATATGCAAATAAAAACAAGCTAGGGCCCGCCCTTCCGTCGAACCGAGTTGCCAGCTCCGCTTCGCTGCGCTGGCAACTCGGTTCGACAGGGGGCCGGCCCAGCTTGGCCTGCCGGCGGCCTTTCCTCGGGCCTTCGGCCCTCGCATCAGACCCAACTTGGCCAGTCGAAGGCCCGGGCCTTCGGCCCGCTCTCATCAAACACCCCGTGAGCGGGTAAGGCAAAGTTATCGATGTACCATCGTGACTTAGGCCCGCCCTTCTATTCACAATATGCAAAAGTCCTTACACTTTTTACTCCAACTGTCCTTAGAATATGCCCATTTCATTTGTCTCTTAGCCCTCATTCCGAAAATACTCATATTTGCCATGCTACTGCAACTCCTTGCAATGGAGGCACAGCAGGAGCGCAAAACGAGCCCGTCGCACTTTTTCACATAACTCATGAAGGCGGGCTCCTGGACCCCCCTTCCGACCCCTCGTTGAAGAGGTCTTGCCAAGACCTATCGAAAACTTAAGTAAAAATTTTCAGTCGGTCGACCCCCTTTTTTCAAGATCCTGATGTGACTAATAGACGAAGTCGGGCTCCTGGACCCCCTTTCCGACCCCTCGTTGAAAAGGTCTTGCTGAGACCAATCGAAATCTGCAATAAATTTTTTTAGTCGGTCGACCCCCTTTTTTGAAGATCCTGAATCTGGCCAACTTGTAAAAGCGGCCGATGGGGTCGGGACCAGGTCCATTCATCTTGTCTCGTCGCCCTGATTCCAAAAATACCCCTATGTGCCCTGCTAGCACCAATAATGGCGGAAATCCCCCTCCCGCCCATGCAAACCATGATGCAGCTGCTGCAGGCCTTGCGTGGGTCGGACGGGATTTGCACCACCGGATTGTTTGTTCGGACGGCCCTCCTGAAGTTACCCTCCAAATCTGGTCACTCCAGCTCAACTCCTTCCTTGTACACAGACGACGACAACAACGACGACGACGACACACAGACACAAAGGCAAATGCATATGCCCTCCCCCTATTTTTTGAATAGAAGGGCGGGCCAAAAAACGAACCGGGAAATTTGTGAATTTACTAGGGGAATATGCGAAATAATGCAGTGTTAGAACCTTTTTTTAAAATTACGCGCCACTTTAGTTTTTTTGCCTTCCGTCCACTTGTCAGCCCTGTCAATCACTTGTCAACTGATTGTCGCCAGTCTTCTGTCTTGGATGATTCACGCCTCAGTCTTAATAAACCATCGGAACAGTGAACAAGCGTACTCGAGTCTCGTCATTATCCACATACATCCACGAAATAGTCAATCAGATATCTCACGATCATCATGCAGGTCGGAGATTTTGTTTATTTTGCCGTTTTTTTCCTGCTCTTTCCTGCTGTTTTCCTGCTCTTTCCTGCTGTTTTTCCTGCTCCCCGCGTCTGCCGACGTGCCCTTGTTGGAACAGGACAGGCTGGCGTGGCATATCGAGTTGCACAGCACCCCGCCGGCCCTGCACTTGCACTTCGAGGGGGAGGCCATTTTGGTTTTTCTTTTAGTTTTTAGAAAGTCACTTTAAATTCAGAAAAGGGTGTGGACTGGACTGGAGCCCTTCCCTCGGTGCACTGATGTTCCTGGTTGCCAGCCTTCCCCCTGACAATGCAACTCGGCCGCGCGCGTGGCCAGTGCCGGCACAGTAGCAAGGCACTTGGCGCGGTTATTTCGCACATTCACTGGCCACAGTGACTGCCCAAAATACGTTTTTCGCATATTCCCTGTCCTGCCCGGTGAATATGCGAAGGGACATTTTGAGATTGGGGAATTCGCGATTTCCCTAGGGAATATGCGAAATAATGCTACTGATACGACGACTTCGCGAATTCCCTGGTGTCCGCTAGTGAATTAGCGAATTTCATTTGCGAATTTCGCATATTCCCTAGGGAATTCGCGAATTCCCTGACTTCGGGTATTGACTGTAACATATACACAGAATTTTTAAAAAAAAACAACTAAATATTGATTTTTGGCTTCTTTACGACATTTCTTTCTAATTTATTTTCAAATGAGAATTTTTTATGTGTGGAAATTTAGTTTCCAATAAACTAGTGGGAGTTGTTAGAACCTTATAGTTGTGTACTTGGTTTGGTATTTTGATTGAGGCACAAAGGAGTAAGTACATTACATAAAGTAGTGGTGGTTTATTTGAAAAACTCAAAAATTCACAAGGGAAACCGGGTAGAGGCTGGAGGATGATTTTAAAAATAAAAAAAATTAAAGGCGAAGTTTTTTCTTCTATTTGCCTGTAATTAAAATTATTGGAGAAAGGAAAAGTTTCAATTGAAAATCTTCAACAAGAATCTTTTAAACAACTTAAAAAACACTGACATCCTAAAAATTACATCACCTTAGCCTGTCTTCAGATTAATTCAACATGGAAAACCATTTGAACAGAAATGTCTGAACAACAATAACAAACCAACCTTTTATCCAGATCAATAACTTTTACCTGCTTCAAGGTCTATGTTCATTCAATGAATGGAAGAGACTTTTTTTAAATTGATTTTCAAATGTGTTTTCGTAAGTATGAAAATTTAGAATGCAAAAATATTGTGAAGTTATTGTTTGTGCATTTGGAATGGGGTGTTATGCATTAAGTGGATTACAAGAATCACATTAGTATATTTAAATATAAAGAGTTTAACAAGTAATATGCCTGTTAGTAAACACTTGTTGACAAAGTTACATTGTGCTGAACTGACAGTGACTTAGACTGTACCTTGATGATCTTTTAAGGACTTGTAATTACAATTTTCCTCAAAGTATGAGATCAATTAAACCTACGGACACAATATTAAAACAATATTTACCCTGCAACTTAAGTTAAGTAAAAATAAAAAAGCTCGTTGCTTCATGTCAATGGTTCTTCTAAATGAGATCTCAAAAAATTAAATAAAGAGTTAAACAAGTATTATGCCTGTCAATCTAGATTGAGGTGCAGAAGTTTTTGACGGTGAGACTGCTGTATCATTTTCTGCATACATAAGAAGAAACATCAACAGTGACACCCCAACATGAGAAAGAAGAAACAAAAAACGATATAGCATGAAAATTATCTGACCTCTGGAGCGGGATAGAGAACGAGATTTAGTCCTCCTGGATCTGGAAGAGCTTCTATAGTACCTTCTAGATCTGGAAGAGCTTCTATAAGACCTTCTAGATGCAGAAGAACTTCTATAAAATCTCGAAGAGCTTCTACGAGACCCTCTGGATCTGGAAGAGCTTCGGTCAGATTTCTCACAAATGCTTCTTGTCTCTGCATACATAAAAAAACATAAACAGTGAGACCCATACGTGAAAAAAAAAAAAAAGAAATAGATAATGATACAGCATGAAAATTATCTGACCTCTGGAGTGGGGAAAAGAACGAGACCTAGTCCTCCTGGATCTGGAAGAGCTTCTATGGTACCTTCTGGTCCTGGAAGAGCTTCTACGAGATCGTGAAGAGCTGCTAAGAGACCTTCTGGACCTCGAAGAGCTTCGGTCAGATCTTCTCTCACCAGTCTCTGCACACATACAAAAAACATCAACTGCCAGACCCAAACATGAGAAAGAAACAAACATGTTGCGATATTCCATGATAATTATCTTACCTCCGCATTGTGAAGAGGTACTTCGGCGAGCATCCATTGAGTCCTTGACTGACACCCCTATGACTCTCTTCTACCCTCCCATGGTATTAAGAACCCTATTTGCATAGGAGGTCATCAAATCTTAGGGTAGACCTCCCCCAGTACCCCCTTTGATGAATTGTGAATATCTTTGAGCCTTGCTCTTGACATGTTGTCTTTGATCGGTCCATACTGCACATAGTCAAAACAAATAAGTCAATCCCTTCCTTGCAAGGACACATTTAGAGAATTAAGATGTTGGGTGACATTAACAAGGAAAGCCAATTTGTTCATCCAATCGGGTTACTTAAGCTCAGGAAATTTGTCAATTTTTTTCCCCCGCAGAAACTCTACAAGAATGTTAAGCAAATCATAAAATCTTTTGAGAACTTTTGCCCTACTCAACCACCTTGTCTTGTTGTAGTAAGGCATGTCCTCATAATCACTTCCAATTTCCTCCAGGAAAGAGCGGAATTGTCTGTGGCTCAGTCTCACAGTGCGAATTTTGTTGACTACCTTGGTAACAACGTCCATTACGTCAGCTGCTTGCATTGTGCCAGCACAGAGGGCTTCTTGATGCACAATGCAGTGAATATGTCGAATGGTATCAGGGAGACCCAGTCCACGCAAGTGTTGCCGCACAAGTGCGACAAGTCCGTCTTTCCGGTCACCCTTCATGGATGGGGCGTCATCAGTAGCAAATCCAATAATCCTAAAAAATAAAAAAAAAAATAAAAATAAAAAAGAACTTGTCAAAAAAACCATTTTGGCGGAAAGTGGGCCAGAAGACCGGCGGAGGCGGCCAAACCTCTAGACTCTAAACGCGTTTTGAGCTCGAGGGTCGCGAAGCGGGACTCGAACCGAGCGTGTGACCCCACCTATGGATTGCTCTCCAAACGAGGAATCCATTGGTGGGGTCACACGCTCGGTTCGAGTCCCTTTAAGCAACTTTAAAGCTCAAAACGCGTCCCGAGTGCCCGCCTCCACCGGTCTTCGGGCCCACTGTGCGCCGGGGAGGGGAGGGGGAAGGGGTGCAGTGGGGCGACATTTCAAGTTCATCTTACCTCTGTCAGGACAGGTTGAAATGTTCAAAGGCTTTCAACAAAGCGGAAAAAATGTCTTTCCCCGTGGTGGTGCCCTTCAGTGGGACAAGGGTCAGGAGCTCCTCCGTAATCTCCAGGGCTTCATCGACACCACGAATGAAAATAGCCAGCTCAGCAGTGTCCACCACATCCGTAGTGGTGTAAATAGCCAGCTCAGCAGTGTCCACCACATCCGTAGTAGGTTCTTTTTAGAGAGAATGAGGAAGGCTGAAAGAGAAAGGCGGGACGTTTGCATTTATTTCGACAGATTTAAAAACTTAAGGGCATCGGGGTGATGTGTTTGGTTGGGTGAGAACATATAGATAAGATAGGTGTACGCCAGACCATGTCTTGTCGTAACAGGTTATGAGATGCTCCGCCAGTTCGGACAATCCACGCCCGCTGTTGACACCTACCTCGGCCTGCGGTGCTAGCCTGCCCTCGGCATACCTAATGACCCTGCAAAATCTCAGCCAGATCGGCCGAGCCGTTCGTAAGGAGCAGTTCGGACACACATACGCACACACGCAGACAGTAAAATTTTTCAAGCCCACCTGAGTAACGGGCTTCGCTATTGCTCAGCCAATTACACTATCGTCATCAGCATTATTCTAAGAATTACGTGGGCAACTAAACTCATAGGGTATTTTAACGAAACCCTGGACCGGAGATCCAAGAACATAAGTAAGAACGAAAACCGCTTCTGCCTATGCGTAGACGCAGACTCAGAGTAGAGGGGTACGTCTGTGCATGAGCAGAAGCCGTTTTCGTCCTTACTTTTCTTCATGACTTCCGGTTCAGAAATTCGTTTTCTGCCGCGATGGTTGGTTTGTTTGAGTGATTGGGTTGAGGTACTATGACGGACTTCTGAGTGCGGGGGACTAAAGACATCTCTTATCACTGTGCAAAGTTTTTGCCATCGCGGCAAAGCTGTTTATCGTCAGGAGTCTGTACACACGCGCATGCAGACTGATTTATTTTCACCTGAGTGACTGTTTTCGCTTTCGCCTAGCCATCTACATAAATCATCATGTTGTTGCATCTCATCGGAGATAGTGTGTTCAAAAGACTTTAAGCATTTCGCTCTGATAAATTTCATTCATATTCTCATACAACTTGTGTCAGCGGTATAACGATAGGAGATCGGAAATCTGTCGTTAAGTAGGAAACTTTATGCACTCATGTTTGTCAAATGGTTGGTGTAAATGATCTTCTTGCAGGTCACACGTTAGAGGCCTTGGTTCAAAGTTATAAATCATTGGTCGGTGTTCTGCGACGGCGGTCAGCTTTTATTGTGTTGTGTGAAATTTTGCCTATCACTCATTCAACCAAACTGGGATTGAATGAAAAAGTCAACGCTGTCAATAGGTTTATGAATTCGTTATCAGGCGTGACACGTATTCACATTGTTAGGTGGAATCAGGCCTTTACTCTCGCAGTTCCGAATCACCCTTATTTCTGTCACCGATCAAAAGGTCGAGAGGATGGAACTCATCCCAATCAATCGGGACTAGACATTATGTTTGGGTTCCTCGTTGCATTTACAGAACAGTCTGAAAAGTGAGGTGAGGTGAAGTTGGTGCAGGACCGGAAGTCAACGATTCCTTACTTTCCCGCCACGGTTCGCTATTCACTTTTCATCGTTTTTTCTTCACCTTTCTCGATTCGTGAACATACATTCTTTCATTCTGCAGTCATTTGGTCGTCAGGTACTAACTTGGACGTGTCAACTATTGTCATTCTAATTATTTCATAGAGTATCATTAATTCATTTTGAGTCGCTTACGTGAATAAGTTGAGGGGTCGTTAGCCAAACGCACTTTTGCTGGTTCATATATTTATGAAGGTGGGTTTCTTCTTAAAAAAATGGCTTCATCTTCATCGTCAAATAGTGACAAATACAGGAATGCGGCGCTTCGTACGGACTTGAACATGGATCTGCAAGGAGAGTCAGAATCGTTATCAGGCACAAGTGAACCAAACCACATGGAGGGCGACATTTCTGGCGAGACCGGCGAATGTGCTCGGCAGGCGACCACACAGGAAGTTGATCTCTTTCCAGAATTACACGTTGATGAAGCTGGGGATGCACTTCAAGATATGAATTCTTCTTCAAATCGTGAAGAAAACAGTAACGCACTGCTTGTTATTGAGTCTTATGTGGATCTACAATCAGAAAGAGAAGGGTTATCAGTCATGTGGGAAGAAAACTACAGTTAATATTGATGGCGACAGTGGTGAAGTTGCACCGGAGGCGGCCCCACAGGAAGGTGATCTCGTTCCAAAAGTTCATGTTGCACTTCTTGGGCCTGGGGCTGAAATTCTTCTTGTGGACTGCGACGTTGCTCTCAAACTAAAATCGAAAGGTTCATTAGCCGGAAGCGAGGAAAGCGATGTCAAAGTCGAACTATCCGGTGAGAGGAGCGGAGAAGGTTCTTCGGGGCTCAGACAGGATGTTGATCTCTTTGCAGAGGTTAAGTTTGAGGAAGATTTATTGATTCAAACAGTTGACTCTTGTGAGTCGATGTTGAGCAATGTTCCAACTCCCTCCGGTTCTAACGCTACATTTCGTTCTGCTTGTGCTGAATTTTGTGAGAATCTAAAAGAACAGATCTCGGCTTTAGACAGTCGGCACAAATCTCGTTGGCCGTCTCTGCCCCACGCTCCACCGGTGCCAACTGCCTAAAATCACCAGCCAATAAGACCGGTTTACCTTCAAACAGCTTCGTTTGATCACACGGATCACGGAAGCCTCGATCCAGCATTTTAACAAGGTAGGTTTACGCCAGACCGTGTCTTGTCGTAACAGGCTTCGCGATGCTGCGCCAGTTTCGACAATCCACGCCTGGCGTTACACCTACCTTGGCCTGCGGTGCTTCCTGCTTGCCTTCGGCAAGCTGTTTTAAGGTTCATTGAGGCAATGAGTAGTGCACTACGTGATGAATGGTCGAAGTATATTATACAAGGTAGGTTTACGCCAGACCGTGTCTTGTCGTAACAGGCTTCGCGATGCTGCGCCAGTTTCGACAATCCACGCCTGGCGTTACACCTACCTTGGCCTGCGGCGCTTCCTGCTTGCCTTCGGCAAGCTGATTTAAGGGTTCATTGAGGCAAAAAGTAGTGCACTACGTGATGAATGGTCGAAGTATACAAGCTAGGGCGCCCCCTTCCGTCGAACCGAGTAGGCAGCTCCGCTTCGCTGCGCCAGCAATTCAGTTCGACAGGGGCCGATACCAGCTTGGCCTGCCGGCGGATTCTTTTCGGGCCTTCTTCGGCCCTCGCACCAGACGTGGCTTGGCCCAATCGGAGGCCGTCTCTCGGGCCTTCGGTCCTCGCACCTCACATCCCGTGGAGGTAAAGCGCAAACTTATTGATAATACATCAGGACTGAGGCCCGCTCTAGTGTTCCCTCTCTGCCAAAGTTAGTGTGCAAAACATGGCCGTTGCACCAATTTTCACAATACATGAAGGCGGGCTCACAGACCCCTCTTGCGACCCCTCTTTGAAAAGGTCTTGCCGAGACCTATCGAAATCTGCAATATTTTTTTTTAGTCGCTCGACCCCCTTTTTTCAAGATCCTGATTCGGCCAACTGATGAAGTCGGGCTCCTAGACCCCCCTTTCGACCCCTCTTTGAAAAGGTCTTGCTGAGACCTATCGAAATCTGCAATAAAGTTTTTGGCTGAGCGATTAGCGAAGCCAGTTACTTCACTGGGGTTGAAAAACTTTTCCTGTCTGTCTGTCCGTCTGTCTGTCTGTGTGTCCGCACTACTACTCCTGAACGGCTCGGCCGATCTGGCTGAGATTTTGCAGGGTTATTAGTTATGTCCTTGGCTTGCCACACGCCAAAATTCAGCTTTCTATCTCATTCTATTCAGTCGTACTAACGAAAAAACACTAAAAAAACGGCAGAAAAAGTGCAACTTTTTAGTGACTTTATATTTTAGAGACATTTTTACATGGTTTCCTATGTTTTTGAAGTTCCTGGTGACGAAAACGAAATCACTTTCGACCCCTGACCAAACTTTTAACTGCGAATTGGCTATCTCGGCCCGAATTTACTAACATAATCAACTTCGACCCTTCATCTTGGAAAAAAGGGGTCGACCGACTAAAAATTTTTATTGCAGATTTCGATAGGTCTCGGCAAGACCTTTTCAAAGAGGGGTCGGAAGGGGGGTCTACGAGCCCGACTTCATCAGTTTGCCGAATCAGGATCTTGAAAAAAGGGGATCGGCCGACTAAAAAATTTTATTGCAGATTTCGATAGGTCTCGGCAAGACCCGTTCAAAGAGGGGTCGGAAGGGGGGTCTAGGAGCCCGACTTCATTAGTTAGCCGAATCAGGATCTTGAAAAACGGTGATCGACCGACTCAAAAATTTTATTGCGGATTTCGACAGGTCTTGGCAAGACCTTTTTAAAGAGGGGTCGGAAGGGGGGTCTAGGAGCCCGACTTCATCAGTTTGCCGAATCAGGATCTTGAAAAAAGGGGATCGACCGACTAAAAAATTTTACTGCAGATTTCACGTGGTGCATTACTCAATGCCTCAAAAATCCTTGAGGCAGCTTGCCGAAGGCAAGCAGGGAAGCGCCGCAGGCCAAGGTAGGTGTAACGCCAGGCGTGGATTGTCGTAACTGGCGCAGCATCGCGAAGCCTGTTACGACAAGACACGGTCTGGCGTAAACCTACCTTGTTTAGTCGGTCGACCCCCGTTTTTCAAGATGAAGGGTCCAGGTTGATTATGTTAGTAAATTCGGACCGAGGTAGCCGATTCGCAGTTAAAAGTTTGGTCAGGAGTCGAAATTGATTTCATTTTCGTCATCAGCACCTTCAAAAACATACGAAACCATGTAAAAATGTCTCTAACATATTAAGTCACAAAAAAGTTGCACTTTTTCTGCTGTTTTTTAGTGTTTTTTCGATGGTACGACTGAATAATTTGAGATAGAGAACCGAATTTTGGCGTGTGGTGAGCCAAGGATATACCTAACAACCCTGCAAAATCTCATCCCGATCGGCCGAGCCGTTTGGGAGGAGTAGTGCGGACACACAAACAAACAGACAGACACACAGACAAACCTTTTCAACCCCACTGGAGTAACTGGCTTCGCTAATCGATCAATTATATCGTATCATGCACATTTGAACTTAATGCAACATTCCCTTTGAAGAAAATTTCCTTTAAACATTCTCAGTGCTGCATCTTCGCTGCTGGAGCCGGGTCTTTCGTTTAATGAAATTGATGTGCCGGTTTGCCAAACTGCGTGATTCCTGACATCTTGCAGTCTTTTTCAATATATCTGCGGCACACTCCTGTTGCAGTGCAATGATTCGAAGTTGCGCAAAGTCCTTAGGAGCTGCAAAGAAATTTGCTTCATTTAATCACCTAAAATAAGCAGTGTGAGGCACATAACCTCACTCCCTTAGCCTCTTTTACCAATGGACTGCATTTGCAGCAGTAGGGCAGACACACGATTTTGCACTTGCACTCTTGCTTCTATCATATTTCTAAGTCTTATCTTGTTGTCGAATGACTCCTTTAAGGCAGACACCTCATTGGGGAAAGCACGACTTGTGGCCTCTATGTTACAAGGTAGGTTTACGCCAGACCGTGTCTTGTAACAGGCTTCGCGATGCTGCGCCAGTTACGACAATCCACGCCTGGCGTTACACCTACCTTGGCCTGCGGCGCTTCCCTGCTTGCCTTCGGCAAGCTGTCTCAAGGATTTTTGAGACATTGAGTAAGGCACCACGTGAAATCTGCAATAAAATTTTTTGATCGGTCGATCCCCTTTTTTCAAGATCCCGATTCGGCCAACTGATGAAGTCGGGCTCTTTGACCCCCCTTCCGACCCCTCTTTGAAAAGGTCTTGCCGAGACCTAGCGAAATCTGCATTAAAATTTTTTAGTCGGTCGACCCTCTTTTTTCAAGATGAAGGGTCAAAGTTGATTATGTTAGTAAGTTCGGGCCGAGGTAGCCAATTCGCTGGTAAAAGTTTGGTCAGGGGTCGAAATTGATTTCATTTTCGTCATCAGCACCTTCAAAAACATACGAAATCATGTAAAAATGTCTCTACAATATAAAGTCACTGAAAAGTTGCACTTTTTCTGCCGTTTTTTAGTGTTTTTTCGTTGGTACGACTAAATTATTTGAGATAGAGAGCTGAATTTCGGCGTGTGGCGAGCCAAGGATATACCTAAAATCCCTGCAAAATCTCGTCTCGATCGGCCAAGCCGTTTGGGAGGAGTAGTGCGGACACACAAACAGACAAACAGACAGACAAAACTTTTCAACCCCACTGGAGTAACTGGCTTCGCTAATCGCTCAGCCAATGAAGTCGGGCTCCTTGACCCCCCTTCCGACCCCTCTTTGAAAAGGTCTTGCCGAGACCTATCGAAATCTGCAATAAATTTTTTTAGTCGGTCGATCCCCTTTTTTCAAGATCCTCATTCGGCCAACTAATGAAGTCTGGCTCCTAGACCCCCCTTCCGACCCCTCTTTGAAAAGATCTTGCCGAGACCTATCGAAATCTGCAATAAAAATTTTTAGTTGGTCGACCCCCTTTTTTCAAGATGAAGGGTCGAAGTTGATAATGTTAGTAAATTTGGGCCGAGGTAGCCAATTCGCAGTTAAAAGTTTGGTCAGGGGTCAAAATTGATTTCATTTTCGTCATCAGGAACTTTAAAAACATAAGAAACCATGTAAAAATGTCTCTAAAATATAAAGTCACTAAAAAGTTGCACTTTTTCTGCCGTTTTTTTAGTGTTTTTTCGTTATTACGACTGAATGGAATGAGATAGAAAGCTGAATTTTTGCGTGTGGCGAGCCAAGGATATACCTAACAACCCTGCAAAATCTCGTCCCGATCGGCTGAGCCGTTTGGGAGGAGTAGTGCGGACACGCAAACAGACAGACAGACAAAACTTTTCAACCCCACTGGAGTAACTGGCTTCGCTAATCGCTCAGCCAATTAGAATATCCTAGACGGGGTAGCCCCTACGCGGTTGACACTTTGGTCAGGGGTCATAATGGATTTCATTTCCGTCATCAGCACCTTCCAAACCATGCAAAACCATGTCAAAATGTCTCTAAAATGAAAACTCACATAAAAGTTGCACTTTTTCTGCCGTTTTTTCAGTGTTTTTTCGTTGGTACGACTGAATGCATTGCGATAGAAAGCTGCATTTTGACGTGTGGCGAGCCAAGGACATACCTAATAACCCTTCAAAATCTCAGCCAGATAGGCCGAGCCGTTCAGGAGGAGTAGTGTGGACAAACACACAGACAGACAGGAAAAGTTTTTCAACCCCAGTGAAGTAACTGGCTTCGCTAATCACTCAGCCAATAAGGAACCGTTGTGCCATACTGACTTCATTATAAATAATTAGATCTGCAGCCCTTACAAGCTCCGCCCTTTGTGATCCGTTGGTGATGCCCCAAACACAACGGTCATCTTCGAGACCGAGAGGGAACCTGAACATGGAATGCGCAGTAATCCCACACACATACACACCAGCGGCAATACCGGATGAAGCGACACAGAGGACAATGAGGCCTTATGACCCAAAGAGTGCTGCCAAAACGGATCCCAGCAACGATTTCCCCATTCCGCCGGGTGCATCAAGAAACATGCCGTTTTCGGGGGCATCTTGAGACCCTTCCACCAAGGCTCACACGTGCTGCGCTGTGCAGCAGACAAACGTGGCACCCATCCGGCTGCATAATTTGCCGAGGCGGTTCGATCGTAGGCTTCTTGCTCCCTGCCCAGCTTTGTCATGAGATCTTCTACCTTCAGGGAGCCCGTGATCGACCACGCTACTTCCCTGCCGCCTTAGCCCTCTATCGATCTAAATAAAAGCGACCTGGTGGGCACGCTCTCGATTTTCTTCCCCTTCTAACAAATCTTCAGACGGAAGGTCATTGTGCTGCTCCCACAGGCTGAATGCTGGAGCACCGATGTAGCACAACATGACGAAAAGTGACCTCAACCTGTGCCCGGTCATGAATGTATGGGCCTCAACCAAGCTGTCGGAATACTCTCGCTCGTCATCAAGCAAACCTTGCATGCGAGCAGCCTCTTGGAACGTTGTGCACTCTGGTCCACCCAACAGATACAGATCATCGTAGCCACGACAGGGAAACAGCGTCAACAGCATTCTCAAATAAAAAAGTTCACCGCGGTTTGGTGCCTGCCAAAACGAACGGCAGATCTTCTCTTTCACCTGCCGCCTCGTGACGTAGTGCGTCACTGGAACCGGCACACGCTTTGTCGTCGGCCGCCTGGAATGAACGATATATCGTTCATGGAAGTCAATATATGTGACGTGATCCAGTTCCGCGATGAGAGGCCGTTTGAAATAAAATTTTAAATTTCCATCGAGGTGAGAGCTTCCCTCTCCTGACCTTGCCAGAAACGAACAGTTTGCCTATTCTGCAAGTGGACTGGAAGGGCAGTGACACTTGGACTCCTGTCAACCATGTCAAATTCTAGCGCTCCCCAGGCGCATTCCGTTGCTCTTAATATTCTGTGCGTTCGGTACTCTTCGCACTCATTTATAGTGCCATCTTCAGCCTCGGCGTCCCCCACCAACCTTACCCGAGTTAAAGGATTGCCCTTGCACAGATATTTGAATAGGTATTTCAAACTTCTCCTCCCTGAAGCAATTTCAAGATTTGCAAGACAATCGAGGTCTAACGAAACAGCAGCACAAAACGAAACGACAACACAGTCTGATATCGTGACATCTCTGCCATTGATCTGTATGATCGCCGTGTTTTCAGGATCCCGTTAGTAATGATTAAAAACCCCGTTCATCACAATATGTCACAAGGGTGCCCTCTTTGGGAAAGTATCTTTTGCATTAATTCTTGTCAGTATCTCAACATGGCAAATTGGTCCTGTTCGGAGGCCCACAGGGGCCAAGTGCCGTAACTTTTTTGAATTAGAAGGTTTCAGGGTTTGTATCTCCTAAACGGGCTGAGTTAAAGAAATTATAAAGAGAATAACCTTTTTTTTTTTTTAGAATTCAATTTTAAAAATTAGTTATTCTCCTCATAACTTTTAGAACGCAGCCCGTTTACGAGATACAAACCCTGAAACCTTCTAATTCAAATAGGTTACGGCACCCTGAACAGGGGCCGTGTATATTATGTCTTAAAATGATTTCCCGGAGTCTGCCGTCGGCCTCATCGGCAGACGGAATTTCCGCCCTTACAAACTTGTCCGTATCTGCAGCTTGTGTTAGGGCATTTTCGTCGGCAATTCTAAACACAATGTGAGCATGGGCCAGTCCGCGGGTCTGAAACTCTATAACCCATATTATGTAACAGAGTTTTCCAAAATAGCGGCCAGACCTGATATTTTTAATAAGCCTTGCCAACTTTAGCTTAAACACTCTGTTTGACAAATGCGCCTCTGTGCTACGTCCCCGACGCGACTGGCGGTACTCTGGCCAGGAGCCATTGGCAGATACTGTGAGAAAGTAGTGTGGTATATCCTTTCGCTGCACCACCTCCATGCCGTCCATTGCCGCTCATAATAACGTTTGGACCCCGCAAACGTATTCGGCAAATAGACGCGGCCAGCTTGCCTTCCGTCACCTTCGACGGTCTCATCATTTAACACGTCTTCAATGACACCTCCACCGCCACCCATTGGAAAAGGACCACCAGCCGCCCGTTGCCCACCTGCCCCCTGCCTCTCCCCCGGCCACCCCTGCCCCGGCCCCTACCAAGGGCTCTCCCTCTGCCTCTCCCCCGGCCACCCCTGCCCCGCTGACCTTCGTCAAATCCTCCTGCCAAAGCAGCATCCTGGGCGTCAATGACCGCTTACACTTCGTCTCGTGGTCCGATCCGAAGCTGATTGTCGGCAGGATTACGTTGACAATACTCAATGTATCGCTACTTTTCTTCTTCTACCCTGGAAAACGAATCGACCAACCAGGTATCCGAAAGGTGGGGAAATTTGGGAAACCGTGGTTCTACCATCAAGCGGTATCGCACGTAGTGGAGAGGGGTAACCTTTTTCCCATCTTGACTTTTTAAATCATAACTCCACCCCTGATCACCGCTGGGAAACAAAAGAGGATACTGCATGGGCTCGACATGTGGACTTCTGTAGTCGATAAAATGCGACCCGACCCCGAACTTCGAAATGAAAAGCTTTCGTCGCTCGTAGGGATCATCTTCGGTGGGTAAAATTACAGCCACCTCTGCATTCGGGTCACCATCGAAAAAATTATGTGTCCTCCTTCGTCTCTCTATGTGCTGAAAACAAAGGGAGACTTTTTCCCCCGGTTCGTCGGCAAATCTTTTAAAACAATGAATATGACGGTTATTCGCCACCAGCATGGTCTGGATGGCACGAATAACCACCTGATGCAGGTGCTGCCCCTGAGCCACCCTACGCCGCTCAGTACCATCATAAAAATAAAATACTGTATAATTGGGACGACCTGGCGTGCCTTAACGCCTCCCATCGTACAACAAATAGTACGTGCGACCTTGAAGCTTGACGTAAGCGGGGCCATGCCCCTGCCGCGTGTGGAGCCAGTCTCCCTTCACAAAAGAGGCACACATCGCGAAAAAGTTGTTGCACGCACCAGGATGTTCTTTAAAATGAGGATGATTGTAAAATTCGCCATCAGCGGGAAGGGGAGGGAGTGCCAAAAAGCACAATCGACCTGATTTGCAGCGCCACTGCGTTCTGCCCACTTCCTCTTGGATGAAGCGGGCGTGACAGTGCACGCATTGTGGCCCCAAATTTAAGTTGGGCTGCTGCATCGTAAATGTGGGGACAGCATTAAGCGCGTCACCCCGCCAAGTTCCAACCAGTGGGCCCTGTCGCATGGCACGCGGTAGGTGCCGCACCAGGTCGTAATTGCCTTTATGATGTGGATTGTTGTGAGCATAATCACGCTGCCTTCCTCTTTCGGCTTCCCGATTCCTTTCCCTGTACCTTTCTGTCGCTTTCTCATTTACTTCCGGGTGTGTTTCTGTGTACCTCTGCACAGCCCCCCGATTCACCTCAGGATTCTCATAGTATTTTTTTTAACTGCTTTTATCTGTTCTTGGCGTGAAAGAGTGGATGTATTTTTCCGACCCTTTTTTTTCTTTGTAGGCCGCCCAGGACCCCGCTTCTGACCTGTGTTCTGCTCGATCAGAGGCTGCGCTGACTGTTGACACAAACGAGACGCCAGCGGTCCAGCGGTACTTCTTCCTCACTGGACGAAGATAGGACGGTCGGTTACCCAGCTGTTGACCTATCAGAACAGCCGCCCTTGACACGGTCAGCTGATGCTTTGGAAGCAGTTCTAAAAACAAAAGGTAAGTCATCGACGCTTAGTCGCTGTAAAACCACGACTGCCTTCTTAATTGGCACAATGCTCTGTCCATTTTCACCGCTATGTTCCACCGCCTTTCGTTTCCTTGCCTTTTTCAGGAGTAAAGAAGCTAAGAAAACTTCATTACTTGAACCAGATGATAAAACCGAGGCAGGACTAGTTTGTTGCTGAGACGGCCCAACCACTTGAATGTGATCACCTTCAACTGATTTTCCAGGGCTCTGAACGAGTGAACGAGACACATCACTTCCATCATCACGGTAAATAGCCACAAAATCACCCAATTCAGCCACATCCGGATTTTGCTGGTCGAATTCATCAAGTGGGCTGTCATACATGACGTCTTGCTCTGCATCCTCCAGAGGACAAATGCTGTAAATCGTGCACCCCCGTTGCACACCATCACCAGCCGAATCAGATAAAAGCAGAAGAGCTAGGCCATGCTGTGTTGCAGCTGTGAAAAGCCTTGCAACGTTTAGGACCGGACGAAATTCATCATGAGAATTTTGGGCATTGACACCGTGGCTATTTAACATAAAGTAAAAGCCATTAGACTCCCAAAATGATATTGTGTAATTTTGTCCAGTGAAAATAAATCCCGTAAAGGGTGAGAGCGAGGGCAAACTGAAACACTCTGATAATACGTTCTCAAGCCGTTCGACAGCTGCGTCTAGGGATGTAAAATTACCGGTAATTTATTTTTTTCGGTAATATTACGGTAAATTACGGTAATATTGGTAATTTACCGGTAATTTTGGTAATTTTTGTCTCATTGGTTATTTTGTGTGAAATTTTCCTTGAAAATTAGTTTCTAGCCTCGGTAACTCATCTAACGTACAACTACACCACCGTGCAGTGTGGCCGTGGACCCAGTAGTATGAAATTTGAGTATTAGACGATAGCCAGCTACCGAGACCGCTGGTCAGCACATCTTCATTTCATAGGTCTGCCTCTTTGCCGTTGCCACGCACCCCGTTCCTGGACCGCTGTTGCCTAGCAACGCGAACCAAGCAAATCGCAGGTATGCTGCACACCGGATTACGCGCGGAAATGCCGGCGATGTGCGCCAGGTGCACTCGGCCAACCGGGCAGATTTGGGATTTTCCTTGAATCTGCTCGCCATCGGGTGCCCTAACCGAGCTGGGAAGGAAATTTCCAGAAAAGGGGCACCGGGGAATAGTAGTTTACGTGTCATTTTAAATAAATTACCGGTGGTAATTTACCGAGAAAATAAATTACCGTAAATTACCGTAATATTACCGGTAATTTTACCGGTAATATTACCAGTTTGCATCCCTAGCTGCGTCAGCGTCAGCCTTGCTTCTGGAGAGTGGGTAAAGCCCGCCTGGCCACTCTAAAGCTTCTATAATCCTAAAGAGTTTCCCGCAACAAGTAAATTCTTGGGGCAATTGATTGGGGAAGAGAAACCCGGCAGCAGATGTCATTTGCTGTTCTTTGCATTGCACCCAAAAGTTGAAACCGTCGTTAACGACCTGGTTTACTGTAGCGGGATCAAACTCACTGTCCATATTTTTTGCTGCAATAGCACACGCGGAGGATGGGACACACGAAGCGTTTGGTCCCTGTGGGAAGATTTCCTTGCCTTGATGGATAGTGCCTGCCGCCGCGCATGCAATAGTACCGAGTAGTAAGACAGGCACTGAGTCACATTGCCTACCCTGCCCCTGGCAGGGGCAGGGTAGGCAAAGTGACTCAGCACCAGTTTGTCAAGGCCACGGCTGCCTACCCATCAGGCGCTTCGCGTATTCCTTTAGCCGGTTGCCTACCCACCAGGCGCACCGCCCGTCCGGCTGCCTACCCATCAGGCGCCTCGTGCCAATTCTTTCTCAGGGTTGCCTACCCATCAGGCGTTTTCGGGATAGAGGAAAGTTGAAATAAAAAAGCGAAGTGCATTACATTTTTTTTATTTTTGTTTCTGCTTTTTACAACTGGTTTGACATTTCTTAACACGAATATCTTCACAAATGGTTACATTCTGAGCATAACGCTTAAACATTTCGTCAACAATTTCGTCATTAGATGTACAGTCAGAAGTGAAACAAGTTACAAAGTCCTCCATAGAATATCCATGTGCCTTAAAAAGTAAAAACAGTACGCAGTACTGTCCACATACAGAAGAATCGAACTCCTGTAAATCAATTGTGTTTTTGGTCCAGAAGTTACATTGGCGGTCCATGAATTTTCTTATATTAGGGATATAAGGTCCAAGTCCATAGGAGCAGAAATGATCTCCTCGCCCGTCGCAGCCAACATATATGGCTTGCCAGTGTGCTCCCGGTTTGTTGATGGGGTCGGTGTTGACAATGATGAGTGACGGTTTATTGTGTAAGTTGTGTGGAAGTGTATCGGAGGCAAATACTCCTTCAAAGTGTGATGAAGCGTGTGGATCTTTCCGCAAAACCGCTTCAAGGGTGTGCCCGTCCATTTCAGACTCCAAAGTCTACGACCACGTTACGGTTTTTGTCAATCTCAATCAAATTATTGAATTCTGAGAGGACAATACAGTTTATGGCTCCCGCTAGAGGTTTAGCAAACTTTACTTCCAGTCTCACTACCCCTTGGCGCTGCAAGTTCCAGTGACTTTCATGGGCAGAAAGGTCTTGCGAAAGGTCGAATGCGTAGAGTGCGAAACCCTGTGGGTACTCGGTGTATGTGATATCATTCCCTTCATCCTTCCAATGCAAGCCCGTCCCGCTGAAAAGCGTGTTGTATGCGTCGATGTGCAAATTATGTTCGTAGTCAGGTGTGATAGGTTGTGCGGGAATTTGTTCCGAGTCTACATAGAGACTCAGGTAATTCAGATCATAGTGTTGGAAGTTAAATGGATTATACTGGTAACTTCCATTAAATGCTGGATTTGAAACAAATCCAATAATGATTCTTTTTGGGATCTGTCCAAGGTGTAAGTTTGATATGGATTTGTCCTGTAGTCCTACTGGAATTGTGATTGTTTTGAGGTCAACTCTCGTTAGTGGGTACTTGGCTGGTGCCTTTTCAAGGGCCGCAGCGTGTCCAAGGAGTACTGTAGGCGAAATGCGTACCTTTCGCACTAGAAGTGTTGCGTCTAAGATGACTACCTTTTCATTTCTGTTACTTGACATGAGCACGAAGGCATCTCGGCTACGAGTGAGCTTAATCCTGAGTTCCACGTTATTTAAAAGAAAGCGGTCTTGATTAAAAAAGTCACTGTGAATAGGCCCCAGAAGCTCAAACACTTTGCTGTTCTTAGTCAGTTCGTGACGTTTTTTGAGACCCTCGTTTTTGTCAGGCTTGCACTCGTCCAAGTGTCCGGCCGTGTCTTTATACCACATGCGCATCGACATGTGAGAGTTTTTAGCAGGTGAGTCATAAGCCAAAAGAGACTCCATATAACTTCGATACGGGTAAGTCATGGCAGACTGTGAAATTATTTTCTGATTCAGTGAAACATCAACTTGGCTCCAAAGTGAGTGCAACAAATAATTAACGGGCGTAGCATCACTATTATCCCCCTCACCCAAGTCACTGCCATTTTCTTTCACAATTTTTCCCTTAACCAGTAAAAGTGTGTGTGCAGGATCAATGTATTCATGTCCAGTTCCTGGGACACAGAATTCGATAGTGTTTGATTGCTCAATGCTGGTGATAGGCTTAAAGTGTGTCCACTGGCCCCCTTTCAGAACTGTTTGTGTTGGTGGAATCGCCCATAAATCAAGTTCAGAGCGAAGCGCCTCTGATGAGGCAGTGTGTAAAAGTGCCATATTTTAGAAGATGTGTTGTGTTGTCGCCTTGGCCAGTACCCTGGCTTTTTTACGTGTGTTTCCTGCTCGAGTGCCGGCTATGGACTGAGGCCGTTCCCGTGCTCTGCCTCGCTTTATACCTCTCCCACGCATCTTGTTTACCAGGTTTTTACCCGCCTCAGAGAAGTGTTGCTTTACGCTATTTCTGAGGGGGACTTCCCCTGACGCAGCATCAGCAAGAATGTGACTTCCTGCGCGGAGGGCTTCACGACCAACAGCACTCGCCCCTTGTTTTAGGTATGGAAAAATGTTACGGAACAGTCCACCTAGGAAGCTTCCGATACCCGCCCCCTTTTGTGTTGAGGAGCCCGCATAAAAATTCATGCCAGACCCGGTTTGGGCCTGTTTTACGTAATACTCTGCAATGTGTGCCATAGTGATGTTAAGCCCTTTGTCTGAAGTGACACAGCAGTGTTGACGTACCGTGATCAAATGGTGCGAATTCCCCCGTGTGTGTCCTTATATTGATTTCCAAAGTGTCAAATGATTTCGTTTTTAAGGTGAAATATATTGGAGGTTCACATTTGTATGTTGTCATACCACCATGAGCTTTTCGCGTTTCGACGGGAACCGTTCGAAGTAGGGGTGCCTGTGTATGCCCGACGATCTGGTCTTCAATGATGTCTAAATAAATGTAAAGTTGTGGTGCCATCCCCAAGGTTGTGTCCACTGGATATGTCCCGCAGTGCTCGTGTTGTGGTGAATATGGCCCAGGGTGAAGCAAACCCAATTGCATAGCAAGGCGGGGTGAAAACGTGTAATGCGCATCGGAAGCTTTTGACATTTTATGAAACAAAACACATCCGTCTTCTGTTAATTGTACGATGGGGTGTCCTGTTCCAAAAAACTGAATGTTCACGGTCTGTGTGTCAGGTATTTCCGGATGTTCAGCAAGTTTTTCGTCCAACAACAGATACGTGTCCCCTTCGGAGTTAAGTGTTTCAGGGTGTAACGGGGCCAAAGCTTTTTGCAAAGCGGTCAATAAGTTTTCTTTTGTGATGTAATGCCCTGGATTTACCTTAAATGTGTCTGTTTGTCCTCCTGGGTATGTAAAATTGATTAAATTTTCTCCCTCAGAAACTTGTTGTATTGTGTTTGGATAGTGAAATTCCAGAAGAGCCACTTCCCACTCTCCATGAAGTTCAACTCTTTTTGATAATTGTATTTTGTAGTTCGACGTTTTGTTTTCGGGATATACGTGAGGGCTGGCATTGCTTGGAAGTACCATGTAGAAATCCATTATGTGTCCACAATATCTTTCGCGAAGACCCAAGAGCGAGATGACACTGGGTAACCTCTCCAGTGGACGAACTTCTCTTTTCTGACACCTTTTCCCCGTTCCTTGAGTATATATGCAATTTTGTAGAGCTCTGGCCTTTTAACGGGGCTGAGTTCCCAAGAGTAAAAGTGTCCCTCAAGTTCTTCATTTTTGTCCAGGTCAGCTATTCGGTATATGGGTTGTATCTGTGGTATAACTTGTGTTATTTTAAATACTTCTTCAGACCAATTCCAAGTACAACCTTTTTCAAACCTTCTTTTTTCTCAAGAGATGCGGACAAAGTCACCCACTTTTAATTTAGGAGCCACTTTCTTAACATGTAATTTTTTTCCGTATAAGGTTTCGTAAACCTCAAGTACACGTCGAGGATTGCTGGCTTCATGTGGTGTCATCTTCAATGTTTTGTGTTTTTTGTGGTTGTAGGCATGTGTAATGTTTTCTAAAACTCCGCTAGTGTACTGATAATTTCCTGTCTGTGTAAAGACCCGTTGCATCCACAGTCTCAAAGTACCGATAAATCTTTCTGTAATCGAACATTTTGTATCCGGATTGTTTGTGTGTGAATAACTAATGTCGTGTTGCTTCAAAAAGGTTTTAAGTGCCCTATTGTTCAGCTCTCCACCTTTGTCCGTAATAAGCCTAGTTGGCCTCCTAGTTGTTTGCTGAAAAAGGGTTTCAAATGCCTTTTTTACTGTATCAGCCTTTTTGTTCGGCACAGGTATTGTCCAAGCATGCCGAGAAAACACGTCTGTCACACACAATATATATTTGTTTCCTTGATTGTCCTCATGAATAGAACTAAAATCTGCAAGGTCAGCTTGCCAGCAGTCGTCTATATTGTCTGCGTATGTCACATTGCGTGGAAATTTACGCCGTGCTCTTTTGTGTAGTGAGTGCGAGTCTTGCTCCTGAAGGTAGGCAGCCACTTGTTTCTTAGTAACTTTACTCCCCGCAGCTGTTTTCAGGCGTTCTAGTGTGCTGTACCCCGCAGGATGGCGTGTATCTTTGTAAATTGAATCAAGTCCATCGCTTCCATTTTGTTTTTCTAACAGCGATTGTACCCTTGTGTTTGTTTTTTCTTGTTTTTGTAAGGCTAGTCCCTCTGCCCCGTGTACATTTGTACCGGTTTTCCGTGATTGTTTTCGTGACTTCATGTTTCGGGACTCCGGCACCTTCTTGCGACTGCAGAGCGTGTATGTATTGTTGGTTCCCTATTATGTCTAATGGAGTGTGAAGTGATTTAAGCACCAAAGCAAACGTGTGCCAACGTGAAATTTTAGCCTTTTTACGTGTTCGTACCGCATCAGAAATTAAGTCAATGATACTCGAGTACGCCTCTCCACCGACTGACGTGGCTCCGTTCCTATCCCAACTAATATAGGCCTTTGCTTCAGGAGTTGATAGGTGATCGTAGAGAGCCGAGCCTGCGTTTTTAAATTTTACAGGAAGTAATGAAATGAGCCTTTCTTTAATAACAGTGTCCTGTGGTGTCCTAGATTCTACTTCAGTTTCATTGTCCATGGCGTTTGTTTCTGGGAGCAATAATGCTGCTGGCTTTTTCTGTTCGTTAACAAAATAGAGGTATTTTTGAAGTGCCTGTTCATACATTTTCCATTTCTCACTGTCTGCAGCGCGCTGTTTCAAAATGCTGTTCATTTCCTTGTCCAGATCGTTCATCGTTCTCCTGATGATCGTGTGGCAGGTTTCTCATGGAACTTGGCAAGCGCCTCATGGGGCAAAAGCACCAATTTTTTGCAGTGTTCCATGGTTGAAAATTATTCTCCAAAAATCAAATTTCCGAGAGTGGGTGCTAACACACTCAACAAAAGTGGTAAGAATGAACCCCCCTTTTGTGTCAGTGCTTTTTTCTTTGTTAACCAAGATTCACCCCGTTTAGCAAGCTTTTTGAGAACTGTTTTGTGCTTTTTGAGGTTAAGTTTTTGTGTTGTTGTGAGTGGTACGTTTCCGCTTAGAGTGTTGTCACAGAGTTCACAAATAGTGTGGACAAGAGTTTTGTCTGCGTCTTTTAAAATGGCCTTACGAAGTGACGGGCGTGCTCGCCGAAGAACCCGTAGTAAATCCTTATGCGTCTGTTGATGCTTTTTCGGAGCCATCTTATGCTCTTAATGCGATGTGAACACCACGGTCCATCGCACTTGAATGGTCAGAGTGGCGAAATAAGATTACTTTTATACTTTCCGTTTGGAATGTAAACCACAGTAGTTTCACCGGGAAATATGTGAGTCCTCAGGCGTAAGTGGTCTTTTTGTCGCACATGGAAATCGAATAGAATATAAGAATGACCCTCGCGTGTGGCATCTTCATAAGCTTCCAACAGCCCTCTCCAGTTAGTCGGGTCAACTTGCAGAACAAAAGTCCTTATTTGCTGTACATCTCGCGGTGATTTTAGCAAGATCACATAATGTGCTTGCAGGCTGATTTGTCTGAAATTGGGGGGGAAAATTGCTTGGGAAAGGAACCAATAGGATAAGTTTCGGTGATGTGAGCCTTTGATGGCAATTTTAAGAAATTCGGGGTTCTTTTTTATCTGATCAAGCATGTCATCAACAATAACAAATTTTGGCCCTTCTCCTGGAGGAAAATGGTCTAAGGTTGGGGGTCCTTCAATGAATTGGACGTTGTGTTGCTCAGCGAGCTCAGTGTAGATACTTTGATACTCGGAATAAAACCAAATTACTTTTTCAAATGTGACATTAAACATGTCTGACCGATTTTCCACAACCCTTTTTACAAAGTAACTTTTTCCGGCCCCCGAAGGTGCACAGACCAAAACATTTGAAGGATGGGAAAAGCGTAGATCCATGTTGTCTGTGTGGCGTCTGTATGTTGAGTGTGATGTTTTACTCGTCAGCCTGAGTATTTATATGATGTAAAAAAGGGAAAAAAGTGAGAAAAATACATTTTTTTAAATTTGTCTGTTTATTGTCATTATTCATAGTGTACAGAGGAAACGCCCTTATGCTAAGTTATGTACAAGAAAGTGTTTTCAATCATGATATAACCCTTCCAATAGGTTCAACAATTCATAATCATCGTCATCAAGTACAGTGCCTCTGAAACCGAAGGGGACGGTTCTTTCCATATCAATGCGTCTTCGTTTGTTCAAACAAACTTGCCATTTCTTGGATGACGGTCTTGTCACAATGCGCCAACCAGGCAAACGTGCTATTTGTGATGGAATGACTATTGAAGTCTGCTTGTGTTCTTCACTTAAAACCATGTCTTTCAATGTGTCAAATGTCACTGTGTCTTGGCAACTGCTGTTGATGGAAATACCCCTAACCTTAATGACTGTCTTAATGTTGTCCAGATCACCACCGACTGCCACTTTATAAGCATAATTCTTGCTTCCTGCCGATACAAATTCCGTACAAAAGGAATTTTCTCCATAATCTTCAGCAAGCTGATCCGTCATTTCTCCCAGATACTGTCCTAGTTCGGGCTCAGGTTGGCCAGGTACGGACAGAAAACAGACAGAATGTGAAAAGAAGAAGAAAAAGTTTCTGATTAAAAAAAATGGAATCATGAACCTGAAGAAGGAACCATTGACAACTGACCTGTGTCATGATAGAGTGCCCTCTCGCCAACGACGTCCAATGATTTATAGAGTAATAAACGACCCTGTGCAGTGGTTTGGCATGCGTGAATTAAAGATGTTGTCCTTGAAGGTTTATCCATATCTTCAACTGGAGTGTATCTTATTTGCAGACACTCTTCGCCAAAAGGTAGGATAGAACCACACCGTTCCAAGTGGATACATGAGGCATTTCATCGCCTTCCACGAATACAGCAGGATGACCCGTCACATATTTTCCCTTGTGGTTAATAAATGGATATTGAGAGCAAAAATCAAAGAATTTAATGCGTTCCCCTTTGTCTAGGTCTGCTTTTTTGTATAAACGTAATGCCGAGGTGCGTCCTCCACACAGTGCATCACGCAAATTGAGTGGTTCTGTTCTCTTTGTGGGGTGGTGTTCAAAGTATGCTTTCATTTCGGGGTTATTTTGGCATTCATGATTAAATTGACATTCCCACATTTCAATAACTGTGTACCCATTCCTCTTAAATAGGTCTGTGATTCTCATGGTTTTGTCATACCTATCCTCTCCTGCTTCCCTCCTCATTCTTTCACGTGTTTTCTGATCACTTATACATTTTGGACAAAAATGCCAGTAACAACCGTGAAATTGATAAATGATTTGCTCTGTCTTGCCATCTTCTCTATTGATTTGTGTGAACCCGTCCACACGCCGGTTCATGACGCTGACTTCATGACCATTTTCTGATGTTGTAATTTTTGATGTCTTTCCTAGTTTGTGTTGTTCGTAATCAAGCCATTTAAGGGCAGTAAAAGATTGTTTATCACGCCCCTTGTAAAATCCCCCTTTCGGTGGGATTGCCAAGGTGTGAGGAGTCATGTGTTTGTATCTGTACATATTCATGCAGCAAGAACTGAGACTTATGCACTGATAGAGGGGGCAAAATCCACTGATCTCCATGAAAGCAGTTCTGAATGTTTCCATCGCTTGTCTCAAAATGTCGACGTCAGATTGACAGTATGTTAAAATTTCGTATTTGAAATTAAAAACGTAATTTTTGTCTACTTGTTCTTGGTACCAGTGTTCAAATTCTTGCTTCTCTTTTGCTGTCATTGTGGAAGTGCAGTAAAATTCCTTGTCCGGCTTACAACCATGGTAAGAATAGAACTCTTTTCTATTCATGAGATGTGGAAACCAACCCTTGCGTAATTCATTGAGACCAAATGCTTTAGGTAAAGAACTTAATTTCTGAGGAACAAACATGAGACTATCTTTAAACTGTATGTTGTCAATTTTTAAGCTAATTATTTTGGCCCCGTTCAAAATGACTTCGGGCTGCATTTTTCTTCTGAGACATTCATGTAAAATGAAATAAGTGTCAAAGGCTTTTCCATTGTGCGAAAAGCAAATGATTTCTGTTTTCTCTTCGGAACAAAGTTGCTTCAAGTAGGTCAGAAACTGTCCGACCACGTTTTCATCTGTGTATTCTCCAATAGACTCAAAAATCTGTTCTCTCTCACCACAACTAACACACCCGTGTTCAGGTTCTTTGATGTGTTCACACTTGGCGCACACTTGGTGACTGATCAGTACATTAGGTTTATGTTCCATCCAATTGTTTTTGTCCTCAAATTGATCTGAAGCGCTGGTCTCAATATCAAAGAAAATTCTGATCAATCTCGTTCTTTTGGGGAGAGGTTTTGGCTCCCAGGGTGGGACATAGCAATAATGGTTTTCAGAAACCATCAGGTTACATGAATTGCAGTAAATTGTTCCACATTTGTGTTTCTTAGCTTTTCCCTTCCCTCTACTTGATAAGTTAATTGTTTTTTCACATTTGGAACAGAACTTCAAAACTTCGCATGTTGTTCGGTCGTGTGTGAAAACTTTTCCAGAGTTATGGAATTTGAAGCATTCGTCACCGGCAAAATAGCGACAACAGTCTTTGCATTTTTGTAACGGAGTAGAAAGATTGTCATGACACGTTGCTGACCCACACCTCCAACAACTGTCAAAACATTTGTGATCATTTTTTGTAGCTGATGAAACCAAGCAATTTTCACAGAAAAATCGGAACGCAAAGGCGCCAAGGATATGCACAATCCCGTAAAAGTGTCCTTCGTGTAACAGTAGGTAAATGTTTTTTCGGGGTTGAGCCAGTGTAGAAATAGGTCCATGGAAAACTATTTCTTTCCCCAGCCGGTCTGCAAACACAACTATTCTGTGATCTGGTAGTGAGGCTTGAAGTTTTTTAATTTCATCAATGCCGCATTCTGAGTTCTCGTCAATGTTTGCATCGGCACATAATTTTTGTGCCATTTTTGTCTGTGTTTTGGAGTTTGGGTTTTTTAATCTACTAAAAGTTTGACGATTCATCGTACCGTATGCCATACAAACAGCAACGCATCGTGTCAGACACAATTTGTCTGTGTTTTTTGGGTCAAAAATGGATGCAGTTTGTGTTTTTCTTGTGATGAAATGTGACATCTCTTCGTTGCCACGGGTGTCCCGATTTCCTCCAGCCTCTGGTTGTGGTACGTGTATATATGAGAAATGGAGTGTTCCATTGGTCATAAAACTTTGGTTACTGTTCAGAACGTGTGCAATTTTGTCTAAAATCACGTGCCCCGATATTTGATCGCAGCGGCGAAGACTAAACCATACGGGCGTCCCCACACTTTCAGCCCCTCTCACTTCCACTATACAACTGTCATATGTCTTTGCATGGACTGCTTTTCTCTGTCTGTCTAACATGGTGTCAAATAAATCGACTAAGTTTTGATGAAAGTTCAGATTGCTTCCCATGTTTTTAATGCAGAAAATTTCTTCCCTGAATTCTAGTTGAAATCGTTTTAGATAGCGTGTGGTTGATTGAATGACTTCAATAGTAGGTGTATTTTCATTTTCCTCCTCTCCTTCTTCATCCTCTTCAGTGTCACTGTCCTCACGCGGTCGCTTTTGTGGAGTCACTGTTTGTGAATCTGAGGTTTCTGTTGTGTCGTCAAATTGTAAATCAGGTGTAACAACGACATCCTCTGATGAAGAGTGTGCTTCTAGTGGTTGATGTGGTGTTTCAGGAGTTACTGTCTCTGCAGCGCGTGCTTGGCTGCGTGTCACAGCACCACCGTACATGTGCTTCGCCAAGTGATATGCCGTGTGTACCAGGGGATTGGCATGACCTGTCAAACGTATTATCTCCAAGTAGGCCCTGTACCCGGTCTCAAGAAATGGAAGAAAGCGTGTGTCATCTGGTATTTCATTGCTCTCTCCCCAGGTCACTCCATAAACCTCCAAGGGGGGCCTTGGCATGGACGTTCCACCCAAAATCCACCCAAAACGGCCAAAATAGGCCTTTTTGAGGGAAAATGCATGGACGTTCCTATCCGAAAGACTCCAAAATGGCCCTTTTTGGGGTTTGATGCATGGACGTTCACCTCCGGTGTACACAGAGATGCATGGAAAGCCTCTTGCATGGCCTGAGGTGTGCATGGCCGTTCCGGGAGGAGACTCGAGGGATGTACCCCGAAGGGGCCAGTGGTGGACTGAGCTGTGGCAGGGGACCCGCTTGCTAGAAGGAGGCGGGGACGCCCTCGCTCTGCATTGCATGGCCGTTCCGTTTGACTCGGACGTTGCGGGCCGTTGCCCCCGCAGGGGGCTACGAGGGCGGTAGTACCCGGAGGGCCCGTCGTGGCCTGTGACGTGGTTGGCACCCGTGACTTAAAGCGGGCCAGGTGCCCCGCAGGGCCAGTCGTCCACCCATATTTCAAAGACTTTGCAGGCCAAGGCCCCCGCAGGGGGTTACGACGTTAACCGTACCCGCTTTGCGGCGGACGATCCTGACCGTGGGTCGAGGACTTTGCGGGGTGATGCACCCGCAGGGGGTAACGAGAGCAGTCGTACCCGAAGGGTCAGTGACGGCGAGGCCCCCGCAGGGGGTCACGAGGGCAGTTGTACCCAGTTGTACCCGAAGGGTAGGAACACGAGGAATGTACCCCGATGGGGGTAGGTCATATGTATGGCCGTTCCTTGAGAGGAATGAAAAAGCGTCCCCGAAGGGGTCAGAGATGTGATGGTGTTTGACTGAAATTGGTTGGTGTCACATTTGAGGTCCACTAGGTCCGTGCCCAACCTCCAAGTGGTGTGGACTGGGAACTTCATGACGGAGTCGATGCACAAGTGTATCGATGAAGATGTCGTGATGCTAACTGGGCATGGCAAAATTTGCGTCATTGAGGGATGTTGGAATACCTCTTGACGCACCTTAAAGATATAATAGGAGAAAGAGAATTTTATTCCGGCTAATGATAAAGAGATGTTTATTGCAGGACTGTGGCAAAGTAAAACTGCAATGTGCTGATTTGGATATGCTTTTTTATTTTATGTTGCAGTGCAACTGAATTGATGGAAAACGAAGCCAGGACGTCTCTTGGTGAAGGAGCAACAGGACCACCTGAAGTGATGGAACGCCAGGAGGATGCCGAAAGAGACGAGGAAATTGGAAGAGGACTTCTTGCATTGGACCTCGCGGAGTCGCACGTAACCAACGTGGACTTCGCAGGACCATCTGACAATGTCCACAGCAGAGTTGATTACAATTTTTCCTTTTTGGATACACTCAGTGGCTCAGCGTCCCCTCTCTTTGATGGGGACGAGGCAGACTATTCTTACCTTTACCAAGGTTACACCGGAGTGCTCTTCGGTAAGTCTTGACGACTAAGTTTGTCAGTTTTTTTGAACAAAATTTGTCTAATACGCAGTTCTATGTGCAGATGCAGACACGTTCGGTGATCTGTTCAGACAAAGAGAAGAGTTGATGAAGAAAACGGCAGAGGAAGAAGCGAACGTAAGAAAGGAAGCCAATGAAAAGTGGAAGCGACTCCGGAAGGAAAACGCATTGAAATTGGCCCAAAAGGAGAAAGAAAGACGGATGCGGATAAAAGAGCTCTCTCAATCAAAGGAGCCATTATCACCTCGTAACAGGTCATACTCCTGCGGGAGCAAGGTTATGTCATCAAGGACAACAACTCATGCTATTGGTATGCATTGAAGTGTGTTATATCTTTCTGTTTCTGACATGGAATCAAATCCGATTCATGGAGATGTGCTGTGTGTTTCAGACAAGCCATCAAGTGACGAACATCTACGACAGAGGCCTGTAAAAAATCCATCGGAGCCCCTCGTCGAGGGAGACCTTTTCTATCCTGATGTTCCGAGGACACCCTCGAAACGTAATCGGTCTAAGTCTCTGCCTGCTCTCGACTCACCTGGCAGTGTCGATGGTCTTATTATTGCACCGGTCACAGTCAATGGTATGTATCCTATTTGATTGGCGGTCAATTATTCATGGATCAAATGGTTTTCATAATGTGATTCTTAAACAGATTCAGCGCCTAAGTCCTCCTCAGGACTTAAGGGCATAGTCCCTTTAGGGCATTGTCACGCCCTGTTACGCAAGAACCCAGGCCGAGGACGGCTATATTGCTGTCAGATGCATTGCCATTACGGCAGAAAGGCAGTGACGGGCCAACGAGACAATCGACACCCTTTGTGGCTGTCAGGTTGGATCAAGACGATCTACCTTTGCAGTCGAGGCTTGACCACTTGCAAAAGGTTCGAGATCACGAGAAATCTTTGAGGAAGGCAAAGAAAATTGCAGCACCCACCAGACAGACTGCGAAAATAAAGTCAACTTCTTCAAAACGTAAGTGTGATGTTTACGTATCCGAAACATTTTCAAATGTTTTTCTTAAAAAATGGTGTCTTGTAATGTGACAATGTGTACAGAGTCAACGTGTGGCGACGATGATGTACCTCTGTCAGAGAGACTTCGCAGTCTTGGAAAGCGTCGGTCTCGGTCTGCTCCAGAAAAACGTGAGTCGGCTATTGATGTTGTATTTATCATGACTTTAACAGTGTATGATGCTAACTTGTGTGCTCTCTGTGTGTTCGCAGGAGACTCCGAGTTGACACTGCGATTAACGCCACTAGAGCAGGACAAAGCTTTACTGAAGCGTTACAATTTGCACGTTGTGACACGTGGACGGAAGCGCGTCGTTGAGAGACGCTATAAAAAGAGATGCATGACATGCAAGAAGAAATGTGATGAAAGAAATCGGCCAGGCTCGGAGCGCTGTCTTGTCGTGGAAAAGGCGAGGAAGTTCGGAGTATGTGCCTTCTCTGATTTTGTATCAATTGATGTGGTTTTGTAGATTAGAAACTCATGTTCAATTTGTGTCTTTACAGTTTACTGTAGAGAACCGCCAAAGCAGAGAGTCGCAGCCACGATGTCTGTGCCCATACTGTGGAACAATGGACACGTTACCAATCACCGAGCACGCACCGAGACACGAGGAAGAAGGTGTCGATGTGGAGCGGTTGGTCACGTATTGTCAGGCGATGTTTTCTCGCAATGCGAGAGGACCAGTCAATATCCCCAAACTGAAGGATGCCATTGAGGAAGCACAAAAGGCTGGTGGTAATGCTTTGGACGATTTGCTTGTCAACGTCTTCCACACATTTGGTGTTGGGACGTCAAATGAAGAATGTTTGTCCTTGCCGCTTTACGACATGAAGACAGTATTTATGAAGGACGCAGTAAGTAGTCGATTTTTTTTTTGTTTATGTGATTCCGCATATCTCTGTTTTGTTGGCCTTGAAACTGATTCTGTGGTTTATTTTAGGTGATTCCGAAACACCATCTCCAGGTTATCGCGGATCAAGCAGATGAAGAAATGAGAATATCTGAAGATGAGGTGGACACTAGTGATACTGAATGATTGTCTTAATGTTTTTATATTGTTATAACGTGCCGTCCAATAAATGTATGTGTTTGAAACAGATGCGCGACTTGTTGTTTATGTCTCATCAAAGAGATTGCCTCCTCTGCAGAATATGCGGAGGAGTTGAAGGCTCGCCCAGTGTAAGGAGGGGTAGCTCAACCGTTTGTGGCACTTGGTATATTTTGAAATCTGAGTATCCATACGGTTGCAGCTGTTCCGTACTTACGTTTCATCGTGACCTACAACACGAGCGTGTTTCATCTTATGCTTATGTCTTAGGCAACGGAGACCGTAGACTCGAAGCTGGGCGCTCCGGTGGAGTGCTCGGCTTGTGTCTCATTCGCCTCATTGAGCTGGGCGCTGTGGTCCTCGGACTGCGGTGTGCGGCTCGCCTACCCAAGAGATGGCTCTCGATGTGTTGGTGCGATGCAAGAGCAGAAGACTGGTATGATGTTCCCAGTGAGCAGGTCAATTGACGTCTTGAATACAAGTCACCGGAGAGGGCGATGATGATGCAGGCAGTTCAGGGAAAATCACATGAAATGGACACCGAAAGTTTAAAATGACTGCGGTGTACCAAATCATGTGACTCCCCCCTCCCTTGTCTCTTGACGTGTTGCATTTGGAAGGGGGGGGGCGCATTTGCGGCATCCATGTGGATCTCTTCAGCGCTCTAAAAGGGTGATGGATACCTGTATCGAATACATACACAGAAACGACATTGTGTAAGGGATTGGGAATTCAGTTGTTAAAGCAAAGTCGTTTGTTGATTTGAGTTATTTGTTTTATTATGAGTGACTGTCTTTTACTTTCGACATGTCTTCAACTCCTTGAGAGGCCTTTTGGATTATAAGACCTTCGTACAATTAAGAAAATAAGATAATAGCAAAACAAAGTAACTTTAGATAGTGCTCAAATTAACTAGAGTAGCTTACTGTTATCTATAAATGTTAAAAACAAAAACGAAATATGTCGTTGAGACGAACAATAGACTAATACAAGGACCTGTATGGTATGCATGACTGATAGCCGAGTTCTCTACTTCTGTCCAGTGCAGGTCTTTGAGTGGCGAAGCATGGATGGGCGTGATTCGTATCTTTGTCCACACTTCGGACAGTGGTGATAGATTACGAGGTGCAGATGCTTCTTGTTGAAATGGTGACCTAAAGTTGAGGCCTTCTTAAAAACTATTCCACATTCTCCACATACTTGTCTAAACAGATTGAGATGGTTTTTCAAATGAGTCAGAAGGTCATTCCTTCGTTTGAATCGTTGGCCACACTCCATACATCTGTAGTTGGTATCAGAATGGTCTGCTTGTTTGTGTAGGTCCAGGCCACGCTTACTTCCAAACTCTTTTGCACAGATCAAGCATCTCCATAGGTCAGCTAAAACAAAGTGTATAAAAAATAAGATATCGAACCTCTTTTTTTATTCTAAGGTAAAATGTCATTCGTCTTTCTACTCGCTAACAACTGACTTACTTTCTTGACTCTCTGAGGACGAGCCACATGACTTGCAAATGGATTCCTCTAAATTTTGCGTGTCATCTTTATCTTGTAAACTTTTTTCGGGTGGTACATCCTCCAGCCATTTGCTGCATGTTGGTTGTTGCTCGTCAGTTGGCAGGTTAGAAGATGGTGGGATATAGATTTGCTGTTGAGACTCGGCATCATCATGTACGGCTGGAACATCATAAAAAAATTTTAATCGGTTTGCGAATTTTCAGGTTTTGACGATGATTGTTGTATCACAGCATAATGACTAACCTGCACTGCCCGTCTCTGAAGTTGAATGAGAGTCAGATGCCATAAATTCATCATCGAAAGCTTGAGTTTCTTCCCGTCTGACCCCAAACAAAAGATTTGCAGACGATGCTCCTGGCGTTTCGGATGCGATCGTTGAACTAGCATCTGCATCTGCATCTGCAACTGCATCTGTCTCTCCGCTGTTAAGCCCTGATTGTTTAAGGACGAGATTAGTATGCGATAAGGACATGCACTTCATTTGAAAGTCTTGTAAGGCATACAGATTGGCATGTAGTGCTTACATTCGGATGTCTCCATTGGAGAGTAATTTGGAGAACTCGGTGCGTCCGACCGTTCGGATGGAGGAATTATGTCAGTTGTATTGTCCTGGCCCGACGTGTCACACGATGCAGGGGTCGGTGGGATTACTGCAAAATCAATAAGATATGACATTTTATTTTGTGCATCTCTGATAGAATACATTACATCATTAGAAACACATGCTTACCGAGCGAAGATATTACTCTCGCAAAATCTTCGGGCGTGTGGTCCCAGGAGCTGGACCTCTCTCCTGACTCGTCAACGTCAGAATCGGCCCGAACATTAACCAACGGAGTTGGCGGGATGACTGTAAAATGAATATCTGTATAAGTGTCGAACATTTATTTAAATTGACTGTTCTAGAAATTTTTCTGTGATATATTGGTACTTGCCCACACTTCCAAGGGATGTGTCTGATTGCTCGACTGATTCCTCGGCAAGTACATTTCCCGACTCTTCGGAAGTCAGTGTCACGTTCCCAAGAAGCCACTCCTTGTGGGCCCGTCTGGCCAACCTGTCAACTATTATAACAAAAATTAAATGTAGATTTTATAAAAAAAAATAATGTATCGAAATAAGAGAACATGTTGCAACGGATGATACTTGCCAACAACCACCCAGTCATTTCCGTATCGACGACGGAGCTGGTCCCTGTTGTTTATAAGCATTGTGACAATGTTGTCACTCAAAGACTCAAGCACTGCAACATTGGCTGGTGTCTCATCTGGTTCGTCAACTTCCATTGCAATATCTGACGACGTAAGCATTAATATTTAATGTGATTACATTTATTGACTTTATCGTATCGTTTAGTGCGTGTGAGATAGGAAAATAACGTACCATCGGGAATGATCATTCCTGCTAGCAGTCGGTCTGATTCAGTTGACGCACATGTTTCATTTGCCTCAGCAGACACATTAGGGACTCCTGTTTCGACCTCCTGCTGAGGTTGTGGAGGTCTTGGAACATTTCCATCTAGACAGTCTTTGAAATTGAAACAGATACCATTAAAAATTAAGAAAATGAAAATATGGTTTGAACGCGAAATCTAAGATAGATGAGCTTGAAATATTCTTATGGATTTAGAAATTAAGTCAAAACAAAAAAAAAAAAAAAACGTACCGTTCCACCAATCATCCCCGTACCAGTGGGGTAATAAGATGAGGTATCGAATTCAGCCATGAAGTTAAGTGTGGCCTGGTCAATCGCCCACTCTGGTGGGCACTGGCACACTCCTGTTAGCGTGCATTGTATAGTGTGGGCGTTTTGGACATCCATGATTAGAAAAGGCGTATCGAGCTCTCAAAGCAACCTTTAAAAAAAAAAGGTCATAGCCACTGAAATTTTAATTGTCTTGAAGGGAAAATGAGTTGTGAATGTTTGTATGGTATGTTTGTGTGTGATGCGTGAATGTTGTGTGTATCCCTTCATTAGAAGGTTCGTCACGATGCTTGCGCATCTTTCCCCAGTACTTGCCAGTAGTTGACCCTCCAGTGCGTCAAGAGGACTCGGTATAGCAATGAAATGCCTACCTCCTGTGCCCTCTTAACTGACTGGAGTTGCCAGACTACTGACTTTCCCTGGCTCACGTTCCCAGTAGGATTTCAATACCCACTAAGTTCGCGGTACCAATGAGGAAGACAGTATAGTGCTGAAAGATAAAGTTAATTAACATACATCATTTACTATAAGACACCTACCTCAACCAACCTACGACTTATATAGAAATATGGTCCTTGTGTCACACAAAGTCAGATTTTCAAAAAGAACCAATCGTCTTTCGTCGAAACATGTCATACAAAAGTTCATTCGTTTTTGAAGGGAAACATTTTTGGTTTTACAAAATTTTTTCTCAGAGGCGTAGTTTCCGAGTTATGGGAATCGTTATAAGTTTTGATGTTAAAACGTAATAAAAAATGAAACAACCTTTCCAATGAGAAAACCCAAAAGCAAGTGTTGATTCTCCTTTTATTGACCCTTTTAGTAGATCAAATTACCATCTGATATGTTAACTGTGTTCTACAAAAAGTATTTTGTGTGACACAAAGTGCGTACAAAAATATAAAATAGTTACAAATAACTGAAAATAAGGCTTTTTAACGACGAAGGGATAAGAATTGATGCGCTTAATTACATGTGTGATTTTTTTTTTCTTTTGTTTTTGATTAAGGTTTAATAATGGGTTTTATAGAAAAAGTCTCGAAAAGAAACTTTTTTCTCTTTTAATTGTCTTCTTTTTTTATTTTACAAAGATTTCTCTCAAACGTAAAATAGGATCAATATAACGGCTTTTGTGACACAAGGTTTACATATCGATATGGATCATCGGTATCAATTCTTTTCTGTAAGAAATACACATCTGACAAAAGTGCATTGTTGCCCTCAACAAGAGTAATAGCAGCGTGCAACGGGGTCAACAGGTCGTTGACCGTCTTAATTCTAGACCAAAACTTATTCACTAAGTACAGTTTTCCTTACAGTTCTATCAACATCTAGGTTCTCAGCTAGTACTGTTTCCTGAAGAGCAACTCTGTTTTTCAACAGAGAATTGAACAGAATTACAGCACCCGCCCACCGGGTTTTTCCTTGCAATTTCAGGGTTATAGAATTGTTTCCATAATTCTGTTTTGCTTCTCATTGAACACAGCAAGTATGTTTGAGCTAACTTTGATTTTTCTGCACACATTTCGTGCATGTTTATAGTATTTATCTACTACAGACATTGCATTGATCAAGTCCTTGAATAACAAATCCCAACAATGGGAGGCACAGCCTGTTGCAGTCATGTGGGGAAATTCAGTTGTTACTATTTCCCACGCTACCTGCATATTTGCAGCATTGTCAGTTATGAGAATCCAAACTTATCGGGCCCTTCTTCCCTAATGACACGTACCAAGTGATCTCCTACATAAACCCCCGTCTCCCTCTCCACCCCACGGTAAATCTGCTTATAGAGAATAGGGGTAGGAGTAGTAATTACAATGTCAATAACACTTTCATGACGAGTGTTCGTGTACGAATCAGTCATAATGCCAAGGGCGGACGCATTCTCAATCTTCTTCTTGTTGGAAGCAGTGCAAGATTCGCACTCAGCCTGTAGGAGGGGCCCACTGAGCATGTACCGCGAAGGTAACTTGAAAGATGGGCGGAGCTGGGAGAAAAAGGCAGTCCAGTACGGCGACTCGAAGGCCGACAGCGGAAGGCCCGACGCGTACACGCCCTGCGCAAAGGACGCGTCGAGGCGCTTCTTCTCGGCGGTCCCCATGGTGTCCACAAAGCGCTCCAGCGACGACGAGCGCGAACGGCCGCCCCGCGGAGTATGGGAATCCACAGAGGAGGTCGACGGGGTTGGGCTTGTGCTCCGCCAAGATTGGGAAGAGCCTGGTCGAACAACAGTGCCAGCGCCTGCGCCATCACCTAGAACATAAAATATAAACTGTCAATCAAATTGTATAAAATATTTGGCGTTGAATGGTCTTCTCAGCGGGCGTGGGCCCGGCCGCCAGATAGAGGGCGCGCCGCTGCCCCCTCCCCCCACCCCCACCCCCGGTTTGGCTTTACGCCGCCGCCGCGGCGCCGCGGCATCAAATTGTACCTAAATTAAAGCGATGTGCTGTCGCGCCAAACGCGTCAGCCCCGTGGCAGTAGGCAACCCAACGGCCACCCCTTTCGCCCACCTCTGGGTCATCTCGGCGGATCTGCAGCGGCGCTGGAGCAGACGACGCGACGGCAGCGCCACTGGCCTTTTATCTCTACCTGACAGCCGGGCTCGTCAGTCAGCCAGCCCGTGCGCTCGGCGAAAGGCAGTCAGCCAGCCGGCACCTCGCTAGGCGGAACCTTGCCCGACGCTCCCGAGACGCCAAGTCCACGCGCGCGCCCGGCTCAACGCGTTGTAGAATGTGAAGTGTGCCGTGCTTCTCGACTCGCTGACTGCTGTGTCCACCATGAGACCAAGCACACTCTCGTCGCCCGCAAGGTTGGTTTCTACGCCGGCCAGCCATGGATGGGTTGTTGATGTTGTCTGACGCATCATTTGACCGTGACGTCTCATGTCACAGGGCTTCTGATCCCGGGCGTCGCTTGGCCATGACCATGGGCTAAGTTCACCGTCGCCTTGCCTCCATCCATTGCTGCTGCCACCATCGCTATCACCATGATCGCCTCCGTCGCCCTGGACTGCGGCTTCGTCGAGCGTGGGTTCGCTCGCCCGCCCCACCTCCCCGACGTCACTGGAACCGGCGTGACGTCACCTACTCCTCCGCCGTGACCTAGTGTTGTGAAGTGAAGCGTTCAGTGCAGTGAAAATGTGAAATCTAATTTTTGGTTGTCTTTCCTCGCCATGGACGTTTGCGCGCCATGTGTGTTATTGTGGATTCTATTTATGGTCTGAAGAGGCACTCTTCTGACCCCTCTTGTAAATATTTCTTCTTTGTTCTTCTATATTGCCTTTCCCTGTTTGGCAATATGGGGTGAGTGTGCACACTATCTTTCTCTTTTCCTGGGCCCAGGTGATGGTACTTTGGTAGTTAGTACTCTGATTTAATTCTAGAAGTTTAACTGACAGAAATATTTCTGTTTGTATTATGTAAGTGCTCTGTAAGTGTGTCCATGTTTAATCTCCGTTGTCGGAAAATTCTGCAAGCTCTGATTTTTTTAGTTACAAATTGCTCCTGGGGTTGATCCTTCCCCCTTTGTTGAATGCATTGGTTATAATGCTTTGTAGTTGTTATTGGAGCGTTGTTATGCTATAGATTAAATTGACTAAATTGTAATTGTGGACACCAGTACTAGTACTTATTGCACTTGTTGCTCTTGCAATGAGTAAATTAAATTTGCTTCTAGTTTGGGGGACGCCCCGTTAAAATGATTTAATCTCATTATAAAAGGTTACTTTGTTTCGGGTTGTTATCTTTTATTTTTATTTTTTTTCGCTTTCGAGTTTTGTGACTCGTTGTTGGACGGCTAATGAAACCTGTACAAAAATGTTTGCAGCTTTGTTGGTTTTGAGATGTCTTGTTATTTTGTTCCAATTTGTGCATGAAGAGAGTGTTCATGTGAATTATCGTGACTTTGTTGATTTTTAGATATTCCTTTGGTTATGCCTTATGTCAAAGTCTATTTGTCCTTCAATATGAAAGTCTTATTATTGCTATTCAGTTATTAGTCTGTTTAGGTACTTTCTAGTCTAGTCCGCGAAAGTTTCTCGTAATAAATTCCTAGTTGCCGTTCTTTTGCAAAATCTTGTGTTTGTAAACTTTCTAATCCGTTCAAAATTTATTCTTAAATTAGTAATGTCACCTTACTGTAAAAATGGCCTCTTATCAACTTCCGGTTTAATACTTATTTTCTTAAATTAAAATTATTCTGTGAATTATATGTAACCGTGCTGCACATTCTAACCTTTTCTTTTTTTTATTTGTACTTTTTCCTATATTTGCCGGCTTCAAGAGGGGACATCATAAAGAAGAAGAACCCCGCCTGCACTCCATCAGCAGCTTTGTAAATGAGCTCTGTCCCCTACTTTTCTTGAGACCGTGACAAATTGGCGCCCAACGTGGGGCCTAGCTTGACTAAATTCAACGGGTTTACCTGAAGACTTCAAGATATCAGTGAGACTTGTAATTTTAGATGGAGTCGGGCCCCTTTATTGCTCTACTTGTGTACATGTGCAGTTACGGGTTTATTGTTTGTTTATTGGTTGTGCTCTAAAATCTTATGTATTGTTTATGGTTTCTATCGGTTTAATGTGGTGTGAGGTGTTTAATCTTCAGTTTTCATCACTGTTTGTAATTTCATTGAGTAGTGTGAGTGTGAGTATTGTGGTTGCAGCAGCGTGGGCCTGGAGGCAAGGCCTTGTGAACTTTCATCGTTTAGTGTTATTGTGATTTAGTGCTTTTGAACTTCAAAATACCTTCGTGGTATTTGACCTGATTTTTAAGTGACTGTTAATAGTGGTGTGTGTTAAGAAGAAAATTTGAGTTTTGTGGTGCAAGCCTGGAGAAACTTTCACCATGAGTAATGAAGAGTGGGATGAAGAGGTAGCTAGGGAGGGGGACGCCCTCATGGACCCAAGTGGTTTGAAGTCGGACGAGTTGTTGTATGAGTTTACGGTCAGAGGACTTGCTCATACTGAAGGACTCACCAAGAGCCAATTGCAAGAAGAGTTCATTGCGAAGCTCCCGCTCCCTGATTTGGACATTGCGGTGGCCGCTCTCGTTCTGCTGCAGAACTGACGGTGTTGAAGTTGAAGGTTGCGGAAATCCGGGACTTTACTTGCATCGGGGGCGCGGACTCGTCAGAGGAAGACCCGACTGATCTCTCTGTATCTGCATTGCGTGGGACGGATGAAGCGCGTCATGTTTGAAGACCCCGGACTGTTTGAAGAATTTAAGGAGCTGAGCAAGAAGTTGAATACAGTTTTTTACAAACTGAATGTCAGCACGGAGACCAGCTTCAGTTTCCCAAAACTCTACGCTTCTTCGGATGATGATAGTGCAGCCGAGAGACTGGACCGGAAGATAAGCAGAAAAGAAGCCCGAGGAAGAGCAGCAAAACAGTTTGACGCGGAGATCTTACAGCTCAAGTCTCAGATCGAGAAGGTCAGACAAGCGGCTGAAGAAATGAGGAGGAACCTTCGACTAGCAAGAAGACGGTTGAGATACTCTCTCGATATAAGGACGATCCAAAGGAAGGAAAGCCAGATAAAGAGGAAAGGAAATGTGTTGAAGACAAGAAGTCAGCCAAGGTGGAGCAGAAAGCAGCCCGAACGGACAGAAAAGGAAAGAAACCAGCCAAGGTTGAAAGGAAATCGCCAAAGCAAGAAAAGAAAGTTAAAGAGGAATACAGAGAGCCAGTGAAGTACGCTTCTGATTCTTCTGATTCTTCGCCGGATCGGTCGCCCTCTACTTCTTCGTCCTCGTCTAGTTCTAGCTCTGAGGCCAGCAAGACTGAGAAGAAGCATAGAAGAAGTGGTCGCCGAAGGAAGAGGCGAAACCCCGTACTCTCTTGGAACATCAAGTATGGAGGCTTGAAGTCTCAAGACTTGCACCGATTCTTGGAGGATGTTGAAGAAGCCATGGACACTAAACGATGTTTTCTGAAGATGAGTTGCTTCGTGGAGTTGGAGAGTTGCTCGAAGATAGTGCCAAGACTTGGCACCGTCAGAAGAGAAAGATCATCGCGAGTTGGAAAGCCTTCAAGAAAGAGATCAAATCTGCTTTTGCTCCAGAAGACAACGACGAAGAGCTAATGGAAAAAATTTCTGCTCTTCGACAGAACAGTGAAGAAACTTTTGCTGTGTATGAAGCCAGGTGTGCCGAACTTTTCCTGCGATTGAATCGTCCCATGAGCGAGGGTGAAAAGCTGAAGAAGATTTATAAGGGACTCCACCTGTATTATAAAACCAAGATCAGTTCGTCATCTGTAGATTCTCTGCGTTCCCTTAGGAAGAAATGCAAGGAGTTGGAAGCTGACAAGATGCAGATACTCAAACAAGAGAAGGAAGATAGAAAGAAAGAGAGGCGGAAGGAAGAGAAAGAAGATCGCCGGGACAGCAGAAAACCTCCCAGAGTTTCTGAAATTGTCGAAATAGACTCCGATGAAATGGATGGCGAAGGTCCACCTCCAGCGAGTGCCATCAAGGTTCCTGGCAACAATGCTTTTTGTGTGTTGGCTGTGTAGAGGCACGGGGCACTACGCCATTGATTGTCCCAATCGGCGGTTCTGCGTTGTCTGCGGCGCTCCCAATACTTCTGCTAAGGATTGTCAGCGGTGCAGATCGGCTGAAACAGCCAGGCTGTGGAACAAGCATCCCTCACAGGAAAAACGCAAGTGGAGGCTCAGCGCCGGGGGTGATGATGTCTCCATTCTCCATCCCGCCTCCCCCGATTCAGCAGTCTACTCCGAAGGCAAACAGGCAACAAAACAAGGGAAAGTAGTTCTTAATATTGAAACTAGGAAAGGATGAACGCGGGTACTTGGAAGTTCGTGTCATGTCTGTACCTATGCTTGGTCTCCTCGATTGTGGCTCTAGAGTCACACTTGTCAACAAACATGGCTACAGTCTCTTGAAGACTCTACATCTCACACTGCAACGTTCTCGCTTTGGAAAAATCTACGTGGCCGATCATGGCGAAAATGCGGTTCTCGGCGAGTTCAGTGTGCCTTTCCAAGTTGGAAGCCTTATCCGTGTTGTCCCCGTACTCTATGTGCCCAATCTCAGCAGTGACTTGATCCTTGGACTAGATTTCTTCAAGCGTTTCCATCTGATCCCTGACTTTAATGAGCTGCGAGTAGAAGTTGCTGGCGCCACTGTCAACTTGATTGAGCCTCCGTCTGATGAGAACTTGACTGAAGAAAAGAAGAACCAACTCAATGCCCTACTCGATAAATTTCGCCCGCTTCTGGAACCTGGAAGACTTGGACTTGTCAAAGGGGTGCAGCATTCTATCAACATCGGCAATGCGAAGCCTTTTAAATTCTCATACTATTCTGTGAACCCGAGGGTTATGGCTCAGGTTCATCAAGAACTTGACAGCCCTTTGGAGAAGGGCGTGGTGGAGAAGGCAGATTCCCCATTCCAATCTCCCCTTCTAGTGATAGCAAAGAGGGATAAAGGCTTGAGATGGGTTGTTGATTTCAGGATGCTAAATTCATTGATACTTGACCCCGACTCTTCATACCCTCTCCCGAAGATTAGCCCCACGATAGCGTCGCTAGGGAAGGCAACAATTATGTCAACCATCGACATTTCAGATGCATATCTGCAGATTGAGCTCGCTCCCGAATCTCGTCCTCTCACTGCCTTTTATGTTCCTGGGCGAGGACAGTTCCAGTTTTGTCGTATGCCTGCCGGGTTGAAGGACGCCGCAAGTCGCTGGCAGCGCACTATTGAAGAAGTACTAGCTGAAGTCACCAAAGATGAACCTCGCTGTATGGTGTACATGGATGACATCATTGTCTGGTCAGAAGACGAAGATTGGAATCATCATTTGCGCCTCCTGGAAAGGGTCTTCACTGCTTTGGCCAAGGCCGGTGTTACCATCAATCTTAGCAAGAGCAACTTTGGGAAGAAATCTGTGAAGTATCTTGGCTATGTTGTTGATTCTGCTGGTGTCCGCTCCGACCCAGCCAAGATAGCTGCTGTCATGAACTTTCCAGTTCCGAAGACCGTCAAGAATATTAGGCAATTTGTTGGACTGACTGGATGGATGCGCAGATTCGTGCCGAGCTATGCTTCAATCGCCCGTCCACTCTACAATAGAATGAAGAAAAATGCTTCTTTTGTCTGGGGAGAAGAAGAAGATGTGGCCTTTGTGAAGTTGAAAGAGCTGTTGTGTAAATGGCCTGTGCTTCGTAATCCAGACTTCAGTCGTCCTTTCCGTATTTACACTGACGCATCCAGCCTGGGCACCGGAGCCATCCTTGTGCAAGAGTTTGAGGATGGAGAACACGTGATTGCTTACAACAGCAGAACATTGAAGGGAAGAGAGAAGAACTTTTCAGCAACTGAATTAGAGTGCCTGGCTGTTCTTCACGCTCTGGAGGCCTTTAGACCTTACATCGAATGCTACAAGTTTGAGGTGGTCACTGACCACAGCAGCTTGCAGTGGCTGTACAAGTTAAAGAATCCAACAGGTCGACTAGCTAGATGGGCCGTCCAAGTGCAGCAGTACAACATGAAGATCGTGCATCGCAAAGGCTCTGCAATGCAGGCTCCTGATGCGCTGTCCCGAAATCCGGCTCCTGATCCTGATGGTGTGGATTCAGCCATTGAAGAGGTCCCACAAGTCAGCCTTGTCGATTTGCCTCTGCCTGCCGAAATCTCTGATGAGTGGTACAATGGTCTGTTGAAAAGAGTCCTAGAAAATCCTGATTTATATGAGAAGTTCAAGATCCATGAAGGATACCTCTACAAGCTTATCACCGTCAGCCCTTATCTGCCATTGCGCTGGGTTCAAGTTGTGCCGCGTGAAGGACGTGGACGTCTGCTGTTTCTGTGTCATGATGACCCAACTAGCGGTCACGGAGGATGGTTCAGGACCTTCAATCGCCTGCGGCTCAAGGGGTACTGGCCGAGTATGAGAGAGGATGTCAAGAAGTGGGTGAAGAACTGCGAGACTTGCCAGTGCACGAAGAAAGACCGGAGGAAGCCTCCAGGATTCATGTACTCTAAGTCAATTGTCTCTCAACCACTTGAATTTCTTTCTGGAGACTTGATTGGTCCTCTTCCCCGTTCAAGGAAGGGTTACACCTTCTTGTCAGTTGTCACCGACACATTCTCGAAGTATGTGTGGGTTAGACCCTTGAGAAAGGCAACCGCTGCCGCTGTTACCGATCATTTTGAAGAGATTGTCCTAAAGCATGGTGCTCCCTGTCAGATCCAAGTAGACAATGGGCAACAGTACACCAGCCGCCTCTTCAGAGACTTCTGTGGCCAATACAACATCAAGCTGCGCTGTAACATCCCGTACACGCCCCGCAACAATCCAACAGAGAGGATGAATCAGACGCTAGAAACTCTGATCTGCTCCTATATCAAGGATGATCATCGTGACTGGGACCTACACCTCCTTCAGTTGACTTCTGCTCTCAACTCCTCCGCAAGTGTTGTTACGGGCCTCAGCCCCCACCAGGTTCTCTTCGGCGACGCACTCATCCTCGACGGCAGAGAACGTCAGTACGACGGCAAGTCCGAAGACCCCGAAGTCGAAGAACCCAGCAGCAAACTGTACGAGGAAACACAAGAAGAGAGGCAGAAACTGTTCGAAGAGCTGCAAGCCCGAATCCAGAACGCTAAGAGTTTAAATGCCCAGAGATACAACCTTCGAAGAAGACAACCTGAAGTTTTTGCGACCGGAGATATGGTTCTAAGAAAGAACTTCATGAAATCTGACAAGAAGAAGTTTATCAGCAAGAAATTGGCGAAGCCATGGATTGGCCCATACAAGATAAAGGAAAAAATTGGAAGAGTTTCTTATCTTCTTGAAGATGAAAAGGGAAGTCCTGATGGACCTTGGCACGTTGATCAGCTGAAGAGACACTTTGGAAAGAACTACTGAAAAATTGCGCTATGCACAATTTTTGGCGAGAAAGGGGGAGATTGTCGCGCCAAACGCGTCAGCCCCGTGGCAGTAGGCAACCCAACGGCCACCCCTTTCGCCCACTCTGGGTCATCTCGGCGGATCTGCAGCGGCGCTGGAGCAGACGACGCGACGGCAGCGCCACTGGCCTTTTATCTCTACCTGACAGCCGGGCTCGTCAGTCAGCAGCCCGTGCGCTCGGCGAAAGGCAGTCAGCCAGCCGGCACCTCGCTAGGCGGAACCTTGCCCGACGCTCCCGAGACGCCAAGTCCACGCGCGCGCCCGGCTCAACGCGTTGTAGAATGTGAAGTGTGCCGTGCTTCTCGACTCGCTGACTGCTGTGTCCACCATGAGACCAAGCACACTCTCGTCGCCCGCAAGGTTGGTTTCTACGCCGGCAGCCATGGATGGGTTGTTGATGTTGTCTGACGCATCATTTCACCGTGACGTCTCATGTCACAGGGCTTCTGATCCCGGGCGTCGCTTGGCCATGACCATGGGCTAAGTTCACCGTCGCCTTGCCTCCATCCATTGCTGCTGCCACCATCGCTATCACCATGATCGCCTCCGTCGCCCTGGACTGCGGCTTCGTCGAGCGTGGGTTCGCTCGCCCGCCCCACCTCCCCGACGTCACTGGAACCGGCGTGACGTCACCTACTCCTCCGCCGTGACCTAGTGTTGTGAAGTGAAGCGTTCAGTGCAGTGAAAATGTGAAATCTAATTTTTGGTTGTCTTTCCTCGCCATGGACGTTTGCGCGCCATGTGTGTTATTGTGATTTCTATTTATGGTCTGAAGAGGCACTCTTCTGACCCCTCTTGTAAATATTTCTTCTTTGTTCTTCTATATTGCCTTTCCCTGTTTGGCAATATGGGGTGAGTGTGCACACTATCTTTCTCTTTTCCTGGGCCCAGGTGATGGTACTTTGGTAGTTAGTACTCTGATTTAATTCTAGAAGTTTAACTGACAGAAATATTTCTGTTTGTATTATGTAGTGCTCTGTAAGTGTGTCCATGTTTAATCTCCGTTGTCGGAAAATTCTGCAAGCTCTGATTTTTTAGTTACAAATTGCTCCTGGGGTTGATCCTTCCCCCTTTGTTGAATGCATTGGTTATAATGCTTTGTAGTTGTTATTGGAGCGTTGTTATGCTATAGATTAAATTGACTAAATTGTAATTGTGGACACCAGTACTAGTACTTATTGCACTTGTTGCTCTTGCAATGAGTAAATTAAATTTGCTTCTAGTTTGGGGGACGCCCCGTTAAAATGATTTAATCTCATTATAAAAGGTTACTTTGTTTCGGGTTGTTATCTTTTATTTTTATTTTTTTTCGCTTTCGAGTTTTGTGACTCGTTGTTGGACGGCTAATGAAACCTGTACAAAAATGTTTGCAGCTTTGTTGGTTTTGAGATGTCTTGTTATTTTGTTCCAATTTGTGCATGAAGAGAGTGTTCATGTGAATTATCGTGACTTTGTTGATTTTTAGATATTCCTTTGGTTATGCCTTATGTCAAAGTCTATTTGTCCTTCAATATGAAAGTCTTATTATTGCTATTCAGTTATTAGTCTGTTTAGGTACTTTCTAGTCTAGTCCCGCGAAAGTTTCTCGTAATAAATTCCTAGTTGCCGTTCTTTTGCAAAATCTTGTGTTTGTAAACTTTCTAATCCGTTCAAAATTTATTCTTAAATTAGTAATGTCACCTTACTGTAAAAATGGCCTCTTATCAACTTCCCGGTTTAATACTTATTTTCTTAAATTAAAATTATTCTGTGAATTATATGTAACCGTGCTGCACATTCTAACCTTTTCTTTTTTTTATTTGTACTTTTTCCTATATTTGCCGGCTTCAAGAGGGGACATCATAAAGAAGAAGAACCCCGCCTGCACTCCATCAGCAGCTTTGTAAATGAGCTCTGTCCCCTACTTTTCTTGAGACCGTGACAGTGCACGTACCTCCCGCAACACTGCCCGGGTCGTCTGCATCTTCAGGTCCAGTCGCAGTCCCCGCACTCGGCGCTGAAGGGACGCGAAAGGGAGCATTGCTGCTCCTGCTCTGGTAGCGCAGTTTCACAGCTAGAGGGACCTCTTTGCATTCGTCCAAGATGTGCCCTCTTTGACGAGACGCATTGGGGGCATACGACTTTGAGCAATGATTGCATGTGGATCTGTTCTTGCCGTTGTCGTCCTTGCTCGCCGTAAAGTTGTCTTCGACAACGGTGTCCTTGGGCCGCGTCATGACGACCTGTTGAAAATAAAAGTTTTAGCTAGATAGCTAGCTTGTCGCGTCACGCAGGTTGATTGCGTCCACCAATTAAGGAGAGGCGGCGTTATTTCTCTGGTTATTAAGACCGTCAAGAACAAGAGATATGAAGTAATCATTCAAAGAATGTAAGATTCGGGACAGGGAGTAAACATAACCTCAAAAGTAGCCGCCAAGCCGCAGATTAAACAAGCGGAGCTGCTTTAGATGCGGTATGATTCACTATTTCTACTCACACAATACGTTCTGCTGAGTGTGTACTTACCTTTCTCACTCACAGTCAGGTTTCAAATCCAGAGAAACACATAAATTCAGAAGAAAAACATACGCGGCGCGAGACTCTTGTTCGCGCTTGCATCACAGCGCCGTGTGTGTGGACGCAGCCGGCCAGCCGCCAGCCAGCCAGGGGCGCAGCCAATACGGGGCTGGGAAGGGGTGTTGGCGCGAAATTCAAACCGAAAGCACATCAAAACCATCGTTTTTAGTCGCAAAATGACAGGTTTTCAGCGCGTTTCCAGCTAAAATAGCGATATACCAAAATTACCGAAAAATACCTATTTTACCGGGGTCGGCGTAAATTACCGTATTTTACCGTATTTTACCCTTTTTTACCGGTAATATTACCGGCCTTTACATCCCTAGCGCCCCGCGCACTATCGCCGGACCCGCCACCCTGGCAGAGTATGCTAGACAACCGACGTGCTATCCCTCACAGAGCGTGGTGGTCTGGTGGTCAGGCGAGACGGCGCGTAGTAAGGAGGTGGCGGGTTCTAAACCCTGTAGGGCGAATGCTTTTGACTTGTGAGCCTAGAAGGTATGATCGATCATACGTTTGAACCGTAAGGGCGAGAGGTTGGGGAGGCAAGGGGGTTGGCGTCAGGAGTGGTGGGGGTCGCGGCCCGGCCATACCCAAGCGTATGACCCTGGCTACCGTGCGTCTTGGAGGTATGGTGCGACGAACAGTCGAAACGTACGGCTCATCGTTCGGCTCGGGCCAATCGGTTTTCATTACAGATGTAACGCAACCTGCTTACAGTGTGGATTGCCTTTCACTAGTTCTGGTGTAAGTATGGCAGGGAAAATGTCGTGATTGCAAGTTTTCACCATTCCGTAAGACTGCGGAGGGATCACAACGTCCTCAGCTGCCACAAGACTAACATAGTTATCTAATTGTTCTGAATAACCTGATTCACTCGAGCTGTAATTACTATAGTCACTGTAGTCACTAAAATAATCGGCTTCTTTCGCTAAAGGGCCCTTTTCTGGGTTGGCTTCTTGCTGGGGTTTTAGGACGGACTCAGCTGGGGGTGGGGTTTTGTTACTCTGTCCAAATTTGATTGGGGCCTCAGGGCATACGAAATTAACCAAGGGGAAATAACTCTGAATTTCGGTGTACTGGGTGCCCGGGAAAATACAGGACAGTACGATGGGTGGCCTATCCTCACTCCGCAGGGGCAGGGCCAGTTAGGCGGTGGCAGAGCGTAGCTGCGGGGGAGTGGGGAGAGGGGAAAGGCCTGCCAAGCGATCCATTGTTGCCACGTCGACGGCGATGGGCCGCGCGCAAAGTCCGCAAGGCCCAAAATGCGCCCGGCGAAAGCCACTGCAGCCCCAAATCGGGCCCACGGACCCAACGCTAAGGTGCGATGCCCCACCGCGTCCCGGCGGGTCCCCGCGACCCCGACTGGGGCCTACGGACTTAGGGGCGGCACGCAAGGCTACGCCTCGTGCCGGCAGGTCCCCGCGACCCGAAACGGGGCTCACGGCCTTAGCGACATAGCAAGCGAGGCCACGCCTTGTCCCGGCGGGTCCCCGCGACCCCGGTCCGTGGGCCCGATTTGGGGCTGCTGTGGCTTTCGCCGGGCGCATTTTGGGCCTTGCGGACTTTGTGCGCGGCCCATCGCCGTCGACGTGGCAACACTGGATCGCTTGGCCGGCCTTTCCCCTCTCCCCATTATCCCGCAACTACGCTCTGCCACCGCCTAACTGGCTCTGCCCCTGCGGAGTGAGGATAGGCCACCCATCGTACTGTCCTGTATTTTCCCGGGCACCCAGTACAAATGAATGAATTTCGTGAATTTCATTGAATTTCTGAAATTTCAGCGAATTTTTTGAATGTTATGAGTCGCCACAAATTCTCCCTGAAACAAACTTGCTTTGCACTCAAAAAACAAACTTGCCTTATTAGAGCTTGCTCTAAAAAAGACAGTGCGTATGAAGGGACTTTCCTCACAATTTCTATTTAATTATAGTTAATTTTTCATTTATTTTCCATTTCTTTTTATTTCTGAAAGCAGGTCTAAATAGGGCAAGCTCCTCCTTAGCTTATTTTTTATTTAATTTAATTTCAATTAAATTTTATTTTATTTTAATTTAGTTTCCATTGTATTTATGCCTGCCCATACCCCCCTCCCTCGAGTACCATACTCCCCAGACCACTCGGGGACCGTCCCCAAGCTTGGCGTGAGTTCAGCGGCACGGGGTATCGCCGCACGCTGCCGCGCACTGTGCGCGGCACGATGGGTTGCCTACCCACCGGGCTGATTCCTGTTCCGCCCGAGTGCACCGAGAGGTAAGGAAGGACGTCAGCGAACACCACAGACGCAGCTTCTAGAACACGAGAGGATTGTTAAACCTGGACACGCTGGAGAAGGCCCACATCGTGAACTTGTGACTCGTGCAACCAGAAGGAAGGACCGGCCTTGAGCGTCACATACGTCACTTTCAGCACTCTCCATAACATTTCGTAAAAGCTGAGAAATGTCCTGGGAGGTGTAAGGACGCCATTGGGGTGACGTCGGCGAGGTCTGCCTCGGCCTCGCCCAGGGCTCCATCGGGCACCGGCAAACCGACTGCAGCGCACTGTGACCGGAGATGGGGAGGGAAGGCCGTGGCCGCGCACGGTGCGAGCACCCCGCCAAGGCCTTTCCTTCGGCCCCTTACAGCTGTCGCCAGGAGCGCGTCCACAGACCTTATGGCGAGCCCCGCGCGTGGTGCTGCGCCTGCCCGTCCGTCGCCGTACTACCTGGTGGTGGTCATGCACTGCACCACGGCGGCCGGGCCAGGGGAACGTTCGCAGAGGTCGAGGGTAAGGGAGAGTGGGGCACCTAGTGACACTTTTTGGAATTTCCATATAAACTCCGCATTTCCCGCTATATGATAAATATTTGGCACAGAACACATCAATTGAACCTTCGTCTTGAAGTCCTAATCAAAAAATTTGGAGGGAGTTACCAAATTATAGGTGAAGTACGGCCGCGAAATGACCTCTGCACTTGTAACTAGGTGCCCCACGGTGGGGCACCTAGTTACAGCGCTTGAAAACAGCGTATTACGTATTGAAATTCGTGGGTATGTAGTTGAAAGTGAACATTTCAGTCGTTATTAGTTAAATTATTGATTTGGAATGCATAATACAAAAATTAACACAGAAATCAGGGAAACTAAAAATATGCCTGCGCCACGTCCTGACGTAACAGTGGTTGACTATAAATCAACATTTCAAAGGCATTTTGGGACATCCAATTTCAAAAATGGATCAATCACGTCCGAAAGTATGTTTACTTAATAAATAAATTCGAAAAGGAGTGGTTGTCGACAAAAAGCTAATTAGGCACGTTGTAACTATGTGCCCCACGGGAAATTGTAACTACCTACCCCGGGGGCTCAGTTTATCTTAAAACTGATCTACACAGACAACCGTGAATCAAAAATTCAATGACTTAGCTGGAAAAAGTTAAGATAACTGTGCCTAATGATGGAAAAAACGAATCCTGGGGGTGAAAGTCTCTTGAAGACAACAACCAACATTTTACTTTTGACGAAATTTCGAAAAGTGTGTCAAATTTAGTAAATGTACATTTCAAACTTTTCCTGACGCTTTCAAACTAGATCCTTGGGGCAAATACTTATTGCAAACATGTTTTTAGGTTAATATCTGAATTCCTGCGAGGACAGATGCACTCAACAACCCGGCAATAGCCGCAGGCAGCGAAGTGTAACTAGGTGCCCCTGTAACTAGGTGCCCCACTCTCCCTTAGCCCCGCCCGTGGTGCTGCGCCTGCCCGTCCGTCGCCGTACTACCTGGTGGTGGTCATGCACTGCACCACGGCGGCCGGGCCAGGGGAACGTTCGCAGAGGTCGAGGGTAGCCCCGCCCGTGGTGCTGCTCCTGCCCGTCCGTCGCCGTACTACTACCTGGTGGTGGTCATGCACTGCACCACGGCGGCTGGGCCAGGGGAACGTTCACGAGCCCACAGGTGAGCAGCTCACTGCCACTCCACATCGTCCTCCAGTCCTTGGGTGCGTGTATTCTCTGATCTGCAGTGTGCTCCTTAGTACAGTCAGGAGCGTGTATAGTTGCGCACTCGTTTGAAGTCAAGTGCGCAGTCCTCGGCGAAGCTCACAGTGCAGTTCCTGCTACCTGTGGCCTATGAGAGTGTAACGTTGAGGTGGCGCATTCCTTCCTATATTTATCTTCATTTCTCTTTTTTTTTTTTAATTTTTTTTTAATTTTTTGTTACCCGGAAGTGAAGCAAATGGTGCTAGTAAGTAGCTTCAAGTGTCGTGATAAGAGGGCAAGTTACGAGACGAAGTCGATCTTCAGTAACACTTTATTTATAAAATTCTGCACCATGTACCAGGTGTTTCAAAACCCCCGTAGTATTTTGAAGTTATGCAACGCGCTCGACACCGTGCGGACGGGCTTGCCTATGCGCTGGTCGGCGGGCGCCGGAGCCGTCATGGGTTGCCACTCGTCCACTCGAGCAGCTGGGTGACGTTCCCCTGCCCCTCCCCGTTCCGGTTGCGCTCGGCTGGCCCGGTCACCCGTCACAGGTGGCGCCAGCGTCATCTATCGGCCGTCAATGATACCATCTCGGAAGATGTCGCTACCGTCGCCGGTCAGTGGTAAGGGGGCGGGGGCGTGCCGCCGCCGCCGCCGGCGTGGCCGTCGCACAGGTCACGGGTGACGGGTGACCGGGCCAGCCGAGCGCAACCGGAACGGGGAGGGGCAGGGGAACGTCACCCAGCTGCTCGAGTGGACGAGTGGCAACCCATGACGGCTCCGGCGCCCGCCGACCAGCGCATAGGCAAGCCCGTCCGCACGGTGTCGAGCGCGTTGCATAACTTCAAAATACTAGGCGGAAGCAAACTCCGGGGCTGAGCCAATACCCAATTCTTCGTCCGCCATACAGGATGCTGGATTTGACTCTTACGGGATAAGTTATTGCTTTGAAAAAGTGCATTAAATCACCAAATCTTCTCTATTAAAACTGAAGTATTCGCACAGGTGCTTTCCATTTCCTCTCCACGAAACGGTGTTGGTTGTAGCTTCGGAACGGAATATCATTTTTCCAATTGTAGATGCAAAGACCAAGAGACTGGTGCCGATGCTTTTAATTTCTACTTCAGAGTAACTCCACTCAAACGTTAACCAATATACACGATTTAGTCGTGGCCCCGTTTCAAACTTTGTGGGTTCAAAACGTGCCACAAGGACCTGTCAGCCATTAAAGGAAAATTGGATTTCTCAACAAACACATAAAATATCAGGAAAGTCCAAAAATTTATAAATGCAGCGCATAAGACGATTATTTTTTTCCGTTGCTAAACTCCATTTTGGCCACCAATTTTTTCAGGAGAAACAGAAGACTGTTCGAAGAACAAAAAAAAAGTTGCGGATGATGATAAATTGAAAAAGTATAAGTAAAATTTTGAGAAATACATCAAAGTATCAGGTCACTCCGTAGAGGGTTCTTCAACTTATCAATATCCGTTAAAATGGATAACGAAGTCATCTAACTTAATTTTTCTAAGCGAAGTGGAATTCAAAGACAATACAACTAGAATGATGGTCTGCGTAAAGTGTTTATTACTCTGGTATATTTTTGGGCTTTCTTTTGTGCAACTTAAGTTGTAAACCTAAAGAGGGTTAAGTTGAAGTGATTCTTTTTGCACTAGATTCATAAACATACAGATTGAGTTATCTTCTGTTGCCAACTTTTTCAATGGAGTCATGCAGACTTTAGTTGTTTCCATTTTCCGCTAAATGGGGAGCGTGTAAGGGGCCCAGTTGAGTTATGCCTCTTTTCCATGTGGATTTACTTCTGAATGCTAGGAATTGAGACAAATAATTTGGTGTGATAATGCAAACCTAAGCAAGGTAACCCACCCTAACCTAACGGGGTCGTGACAGATCTTACTCTACTCGCGACAGACCTAACCTAACTAAATGGTCCAACCAACTCTAACCTAACCTAACGGGGTCGCGACAGGTCTTACTCTACTCGCGACAGACCTAGCGCTAGCATAACTCAACCTAACCTGAAACTATCCGTAGTATCCCTCAGGTGCGCGTCCCGCGCACCAGCTAAGGCCTGCTGGCTGAGGTGCAGTTACAGAAGTTGACGCGTTTGCGCCATTGCGCACGGCGGATTATGAATCAAATTGTGACCGGTTTATAAATGAATAAACTCATGCGTGCACCAAAACAAACCATCCAGTTTCCTTCCCCCTCCCCTCCATCCCCACCTCCATGCCCCTTCCCCTCTCGCCCGCGGCCGCTGCTCGCGAACGGCACCGACACCTCCCGATTCAATCTTCCCTCCTGACCAAACTAAATAACATATCAACAAACGGTTTTCTCTGGGTAAAAGCTTGTAAAAAGCCCTACAAACGCCTCGCTTTGACCCCCCATCTAAAATGACTTCTTCATTCCAAAAACTTGTCCCGAAGTTACAGAAAACGTTTTTCTTCGTTGTCGAAAAATTTTGAGCTCGCATCTTATTCGGATAGGGTGGCTTTGATTGTCCTTTCTATTTCCTACAACTTTCGTTTAAGACGTTTTTCGAAAATCTCAGCCGTTTACGCATGCGGGGTGTTTTTCGTGCGCGCCGTTAGATGCAAGCCCGCAACGCAGCAGTGCATGGCGGGCCTGCCTACTTACGGGGGCTCCTTTCTTGCTTTTCTCGCTTTTCTACGTAAATCCGCCCCCCATTTCTCCAGAAATATGGGGTCCTTGAGTCAATGTGAGTACGCCGCATCGAATGGTGCACACCTCGTTGCGATCGGAGGTCTGGAAGGTACTTAAACTTGCGAAAAACATCCTTGGCTGCAGGGGGCGACGATGCTAGCCCGCCACACAGCCGTGCATGGCGTGTGCCTACCTTCAGGCGATCCGGCCTCTCGAGCCAGCGAGCCGCTATGCTACCCCCACCACCACCCGACCTAGCGGAGGGCTTCGCCCGTTGGTTTTCCGATTCCGATGCAGATGCAGTCAGGCTCAGCAACTACGGGGGTTTTGAAACACCTGGTAAACACAACGGCAGAAACCACCGCAATACTCCACGAGTTTTACACGCGAAGCGCGGAGAAGTTGCACGAAGGTCTTGTCGCTTGCGCGGTCTCGGCGCAACTGCCTGCCCGTTCCCCGCGGCCGAGCCATCCGCCGGGCCGGTTACCGCGTCGTCGGCCAGGAGCGGCGCAAGCGCTTGCTTTAGCATCGACGAAAGAGTCGTTTGCTATGTGTTTAACAGTGTGGTTTGCATGAAATGCAACGATTCCAACGCCATTACAATACAACGAAGAACTACGTTCATGAGAATGTTGCACCACTTGCCCCGTTTGATTCATAATTATCAGGGGGAGGGTTGCAACTTGCCTGTGCACAAACAGGCGCTTTTTTTTTTTTTTTTTTTTTTTTTTAATGCGGCACTCCGGCCTACCAGGAAAAAAACCCGCGGCCGCTGAACGGGAAGTTACAATGCCATGAGCTCGTTGACACTGCCCTCCGAGGGGCAAGCTGGAAGAGCAAGCTACTCCGACCTTAGGCACCCGGGCAGGGCCCCGCAGAGGACACGCAATGGACCCCTGGGGGCACCGGGTAGTGTGAGGAGTCACACCCACTAAAAAAACCTGGGTCGGTAAACGACAGGAAGGGAGAAAATGGGACGGTGAAAAGGGAAAAAGGAGGCAGTTTGCAGGTACAAAATGTTTGCATAAACACGCTAGATCGATTGATCACTAACAACTGAACCACCAAGAGGCCGCGCATTGGCGAGATCCGAGACAGCCGGCGGCGCCACCGAGCCCTCCCCGCTGTCGAGGGGGGCGACGACTCCAAGTCATCACCGTCCGGATCCCGTACCGTCACACGCACGGCACGCGACACCGGCCAAGCGCTGCATTGGCGCGGCGCCAGGGCAGGTCAACCCAAGGCAGGGTGCGCAGTCCTCGCGGGGCACCAGGTCGCAAAGCCTCTAACGCAGCGAGGCCCCTGGATCCCGCTCCGCTACGCCCCTGCAGGTGAAGCCCCGACGCCCTATGCAGACAGACAGGCCCTCCCGCGAGAAGCTATCAATTGGAAAGCGCCAACAAGACAGGCTGCGTGGAGCCTAGCATCGCCTCCTGGGAGAGGAGCAACGCGACCGAGATCAGTCTTGCCAACGCCCACGCCCGAAAGCGTGCGACATGTCATGCATGATGCCGTCCAAGACGGCTTGTCGAAAAAAGGGCCTGATGTAATCCGAGGGGGATGACCAATAGTCATCACTACCGTTTGTTGCTACGTCACGCACACAGAACACCACACCGGCAGAGCACGGCGCAAGGCAGGTAAAGCGAAGGCAGGGTGCGCAGCCCCGCGCAGCCCTCGGCGGGGCACCGGGTCGCAAAGCCTCCGATGCAGCGAGGCCCCCGGATCCCGCTCCGCTACGCCCCGGTTGAGGCGTTTCCCGGCATTATGCGTGCCTTCTACTACTAATAACGTGATGACCTAAGAACCGCAGACTAAGGATTCAACCAAACGCTCTGGATGAATTAATGTAAGCAGATGTGCTCTGCTTCGTAGTACCGCATGCCCTCTTGGTGGACCATGCAAATCAACTGAACCCATATTGTGGCGCAGGAAAACCCACCCAAACCATAACACAGTCACAAAAACATCAGACAAGAAAAGCACACGCACAAACAGTCATTGAACCCACCCCTTCTCTCCTACACCCATCTGTCCGTCTCTTCAAGTAGAGCTTGTGAGGTCTTCTGTTCAGGGCCAGCCTGCAACACACACAAAAAACACAAAAAAAAAAAAATAGTGAAGTCGTGAGGGTACTGCATTGGAAAGAGAAACCCTCCACGAATTGTCCACAAGGCATTTCTGAATTTGTGAAAAAAAAATTGAAGCTCGAGGGGGGGAAATTGAAAGAGAATTAGAGCATTGAGGAAACTAATAAACCACAAATCAATTTTTTGAGACCCCTGAAGAGTAACTGTTTCATCTTACCATTAATCATAGTTTGCCAAGAATGCCTCTGATGTGGTTGGTAGCAAGAGCCGCAGCAAAACCTGGACTGGAATGGCTCTTCTCCATCTGGAACATCACTGGTGTGGCCTCTGAGAAAAAGCATTACATGAAACAATTCAATACCAAACAATAACCATTGTTTGTTTAAATTGTTTCTATGATGCTAATTCAAAACAGAACATCTCTAAAGTATATGTCACATAAAATGTGACAATTGACACAGCTTTCCTATCGCAGGATCCTTTTCCTGTCACAATGAATAACCTACATGAACACACAGACTCGAGAGGAAACCTTGACCAGCCATGCTCAGACAGCAGTGACCCGACATAAACTACCAACAATCTGGAAAATTTATTGGGGTATGTGCGTCCACCGCATTACTGAATCAGCACCATGGTCAAAGTAATCCCAGGAGGATGAGTGAACCCCTATGTCTGACATTACAAAATCAATATAAAATCATTAATGCTTAGATAGTTGCTATTGCTCCACTTCAGCTTGATGAAAATGATTAACTACGATACACTGACTATTCAAATAACTCCTCAAAGTAAAAGGTAAAAAAAATTAAACTTAACTGTGGTGCCGCCAAAGATTTAAAATAAATATACTTAGCATTGTGCGGAGAAATGTGGATGAACAAGTCGCTCAACAAGTCTTCACTGAAACAAAAAATTAAAAACAAAAATAAACCACTAATATCAAGTTGTCAAGCTGTTTTTGTCTTGAAACAAAATTACTGTACTTACCAGATAAGTCACAAGGCCAGAGTTTGGTATGAGTTGGTGAACCATGTTGGAGTCAAGTCGCTACCACCAGTCTAGGATGGAAGCCGCAGTTCAATGGTCATGAAGGGCCACCTGCAAACCAAATGGATGAGTGAGCTTGATGAGAGACATTTGACTTGTTTTAGATCTAACAAAATCAGTACCACACTTTGACCTTCTCCACACAGAGAACCAACACATCACGTTTAAAACATATGCCAAATAAGTCACAACAGGAAATATTTATCTTCACCATTACAAATAACTTATTTAAAATTTTGAAGGGAATCGTGCAAGCTCAAAACATTTGACTCATAATTACATAGAGTGCATGTTTGCAAGAAGATAGCTAGACCGTACTTAAAAGAACAATGGTTTTTTCAGTGCCATGTCAGGGATATTTCTTTACTTCAACTATTCTATTATTTCACACCCAAAAATTTCTGCACTTCCCACTGAATGACCTCAGGAAAAAGTTACAAGTATAGTACCAACCAACAAAATTGCTGCGTTTTATTCTGGGATGGTTACAAGATGATTTTCCGATTGCCAAAAACGAAATTCCACTTGATGAAAGGTGCCGCATTCCCCATGTTCACCTGCAGAATACAAAATAAAAAACTTGTTAGTTCCAGCTCATAAACAGAAATTGAAACCTTAAAGGGTGCAAAGCAGTGTCGTGTTTCTACGTTGCACAATACAGAATTCATTACTGAATGGGGATGAATGCCCAGGTCCACAATAAGGAACAGAAAATTAAATAATGGAAGCAAACGCTGAAGTCATTGTATATCATGACAGTCATGTATAACAGCAAAAATATCATCAAAATGCTTCAATGCGAATTCACATGGATGAATACCATACCTTTGAACTCATACAGGATTCAGAACTTCAAATTCAAAAGAATTGAAGACAAAGAAACTCATATTCTCAAGCAATAATGAACTCCTCAGCACAGGCAAAGCCAAGCAACGGAATGAGAAAATAAAGCAAATAATAAGCTCTCCAATTCATTACCAAAATAAACCCGTCATGAAATCAGATAGATAATCTTCTCACATTGTCATTCCGACAAGCAGATACAAATGTTACAACAGAGAAACTGGAGGAATAAACTCTCTGACACAGATGACTCTAAACACCGGTGTTGATGTCCAAGAACGGAAACCTTGGGTTGATACTGCGTCTGCCTTCATGACAAGCATAGAAAAGTTCTCTATGTAACACCTAAAAACCTGCCTAACGCTATGCACTTCATCATGAAGCATCTGTAATAGGCAATGCAGACCATCGAAATATCAGGTTACCTGTTCCAGTGTGTCAATGCTGTGACGATTCCCATCTTCCTGCGGTGGCGGTGGGTGAGGTTAGGACTCACTAAGGGCGGGGCGGTGGTGCTGGCGGCACTCACCATCAAACTTCATTGGCCGAAGTCTGGTAATAGATGGCCCTGCCACAAGAAAAGGTGATTCAAAACATTGCACAGTGCGCCCAGCCAAGAGGATCGCGTGTTAGGTTAGTGACAATATTGCGGGCCGGGCGCGTTGGACGCAACTACCTCGTCACTGGGGCATTTCAGAACGCAACCGAACACGCCGCATAAAGTGCACGGCGACAGAAAGGCGGAATCTGTACGATACTTACGGAAAGAAGACCACCTGTATCAAAGTCGCTCCATGCAATCACTATTCAGGCACCAAGTGCATTCCCCCTCAGAAACGAATCTCTGTCGTGTGCTGGAGAGGTGAACGAGTATGAAAAATCGGTCACTTTCACTTTTTTGTAATGTTTTTGTTTTGTTGTTGGTGTTGTTGTTGTGTGGTACGGGCACATGTCCTTGCTGAGTTGCTTCAAGTTCAAGCTGGTAGGGAAAACTCCCGTGCCAAGCATGTCACGTAATTTATCTAACGGTCGTGCGCGTACATGACTATCTTGCCCGTGTGTCCGTCACTTTGTTACAATTTTGTATTGTATGCGTCGTTCTCGACACATCGGTGGTAGAAGAAGTTGTTTGTTTCGTTTGGAACTCCTCGTCGTCCCTGATGTCAAGTATTGCTTTGCTAAAATCGGATTTGCTTTTAGGGTGCCTTGCCACTTTATTTTTCAACGTCTTGTGATATTATTTTTTTTTTTTTTATTATTTCAACGAAAATACATGTCCAAAGGGCAAATAGCCCTGATTGGGACTCTAACAGAAAAAAGAAAGTTAGGGCGGTGACCTGAGTCTTACAGAAAAAGAAAAAATACAAATTAGGGACAAAATAAAGACATTTATAAAAAAAGGACATTAACAAAAACAAACAAAAACAAGCAAAAAAACAAGACAACAAAAAACAAGACAAACAACAGCAGCAGAGTGGTGATAATGACTTGGTCACTAAACATTATTATACAATGAGAGATAGTGAGACTTAAGTCTATCTTTGATATTAGAAGAAGTATTCAATTTAAGATGTATCGGCAGTTTGTTGAACAGAGCTAGAGTTTTATAGTAAGGTGTCTTGAGACCATACTTGGTTGAATTAACTTTAGGTAGATTAAAGTTTCCAGCAAATCTGGTGCTGTGTGAGTGCATACATGCATGGGTGACCATAGAAGCATTTAACAATTTTTTATTATTTAGGTGATTCCAGATGATCATGGACTGCTGAACTTGGTACACAACTTCAAAAGGCAAAATGTTCGTTATTGAGTATAGCTGTTTAGTGGGGAACAATCTATCAACCTTTAGTATACACTTAATAGCACTATTTTGCATGACCCTAATCTTATTCACAGTCAGTTGATTAGCAGTACACCATATGAGAGCCATGTAAGAAATATGAGAATGGAAATATGCATAGTAAAGCATTTTTAAAAACTTAAGAGATACATTGTTCCTTAGTCTATATAACAGTCTTAAAGTTGCTCTGAGAGAAGGTAATAATTTAGTTATGTGGTTTTCCCAGGTTAGGCATTTATCGATCTCAACTCCAAGATATTTTACCACACTAACTTGATCAATTGAATGGTTACCAATTTTAATGTTTAACTTTTTGTTACTGGAGTATGGTTTGGTGAAGAGAACATAGTTGGTTTTTTTATAGTTCAGACTCAGCTTATTAAAAAGGAGCCAGTCGTTCAATATAGCTAAGTCATTAGAGAGGTTTGTCTCCAGCCTAAGTGGATTGATATCCGTACAAAGTAACACAGCATCATCCGCATATAGTTGAATCATTCCACACAAATTAAGAAAGCCAATATCGTTAATGTATATAATGAACAATAGGGGCCCAAGGATCGAGCCTTGAGGCACACCACAAGTAATCAGTTTCGGCATACTTTTGTTATCACCGATTTTAACGTACTGAGTCCTTTGAGATAAGTATGATTTGAACCAATTAAGTTCTTTGCCTTTGATACCAATTTTTTCAAGTTTGTTAAGCAGAATTTTGTGATTAACCGTATCGAAAGCCTTTTTTAGATCAATAAAAACTGCTCCACAGTAGAGATTTTTATCCAAACCATCTTGAATATTTGTGATCAGATCAAAGACTGCTCCTTGGGAATCTTTATCTTTCCTAAAACCATACTGAGATTTATGGAAAAAATTGATTTTAGCTAGGTGGTTTTCAAGCATCTTTTTGACAGCCATCTCTTCTACCTTAGATATACCAGATAATATCGAGATAGGTCTATAATTGCCAGGGTCAGATTTATCACCAGGTTTAGGAAGGGGCTTAACTTCAGTTATTTTACATAAAGCTGGGAAGATACCTTGCTCAAGGGATTTGTTAGTTAATTTTGTTAGAGCAGGTGTTACAATATCGATATGATCCTTTAAAAGTTTACTGCTGATGCCATTCGGGCTAGATGATTTATTACTAAGTCCATTTATTATTTGATTGATCTCACTGTCATCAACCTGAGTGAAAGAGAAAGTATGATCAGCACCTGGTACGTCATAGTTATTGACTGGCTTATCTAAGATATCTGATAGAGATGGACCAACATTAACATAAAACTCGTTAAGTGAGTCTGCAATATCTATTTGACTAGTGGACTCTTTGCCATTATAAACTAACTTATCTATGACTGAATAACCTTTTGACTGATCAACGCCTGCTATCTCCTTTATGAATGTCCATATAGATTTACTGTCACCAACACAGGATTCAAGCTTACCACAAGTGTAATTATTTTTCAGGTATTTCCTGAGGTTTTTAATTTTAGTACAAATTTTTTTATATTCATCTTTAAAAAGTTGATTATCTGGATGTAGTTTACGCTTCCTGTATAAGGCTTGTTTCATAAGTGACATTTCGGCGAGCTCAGGCGTTGCCCAGGGGTTAAGCTTTGAATACTTATTCCTACACTTACATCTAATTACAGATTCATTTAATGCCTTACTAATGTTTTTATGAATAGCATCCGAGAGATCATCTACATCTTCATAGTCCTGTAGCACACTGAGTTTATTACTCAGGGCTTCCTTAAGTTTACAGGAATCTAATTTGTTAAAGTATTCTGAGCAGTCTTTCAACTCAGCAGAAGGTTTACCATACCTCATTGATAGTATAATTGAATTATGGTCACTAACATCATTGGAAGCTGTTATAACCTTTACAACACCTTTGTTGATATTTGATGCAATATGGTCAATGATTGTCTCACTATTTGGTCTGGTAACTTTATTGTTAAGAATAGTCAGACCTTTAGAAGACATGTAAGTGAGATAATCGTCGCTAACAACAGAGCTAGATTTAACATCAATATTAAAATCACCTAGTACTAGACAGGGTTCATTGCCAATTTTGAGGAGGAGAGGATCGAGGAGATTAATACATTCATTAATTTTTGCTATATGTGGGTTGTAAATCACCAACACATTAAGGATTTTACCAACTACCTTCATTTTTATGTAATTTATTTGAATCTCCTCTCCGAATACCTCACTACTCATAATGTTAAACTTATTTTTAACGTAGACCGATACACCTCCACCTCTACTGTTTTTTCTTTTGTTATGTATTGCATTATAGCCAGGTATACAAAAGAACTTGTCGTCCTCATCCTGGAGCCATGTCTCAACCAGACAGATCAGATCAACGTTAACCAAAACATCCAAGGTTTCTCTAATTTTATCAAAAGTATAGTTAGCTTTAATACTTCTTGCATTTAAGAAAAAACAATTAAAATTACTTACAGGAAGCACATGTTGGGAACCTAAAGATAAGACTTCCTGGTTGACGACCTCCATCATTGCCAAAGATTAAGTTTCCTCAGCGTTGGTATGAAGTCTTCTTCCGAGTTAATCCTGTATCGTTCATTCCTATGTAGTTTATCTTCATGGGGGTCCTCATACTTTCTGGATACCCAGATGTTAGCTCCGTCGTCGACCCTGACTCTGCATCCCTTCCTTTTGAATTCTAGGCGAGTCTTCATTGCCAGGTAGCTCTTATCCTTCGTAAGGCTAGTATTGATAAAGATATTACTGTTGTTGTGGAAGCCTATCTTGTCCGCAGTTATGAATTTACCACGTCTAGCAGATTTGATACTGTCACAGACCCATCTGTTAGTAAATTTGACGATTATGGGTTTAATGCCTGATTGTGTTGGGATTCTGTGGATTGCATCAATGTGGCCCTTGTTGACATTGACCTCAAGATAGTCTCCAATATCACTCATGATCTTGAACAAATCCTCATTGCCTTCTTCTGGGACACCGTGAATTTCAATGGTGTCTCTTCTACTATATTCTTGGATATGGTTGAGAGTTTCGATGGATTTCCTGGAGTTATTTTCTGCTGTCTCGAGGAGTCCAATCCTCTGTCCATGCTGTGCCTGGACTGTTTCCATAAGATCGATCATTTCCGATATCTTACGCGATCTCATTCTTGATATTGGTTTCCACATTATTCAATTTAGTGTTCATAGAAGTAGACAGTTGCTTAATGGCTTCCAGCACTTCATTATCAGCTGATGCCGGCATGTGCCCGCTAGGCCCACTGGGCACCTTAACCTCACTGCCACTCTTGATGCATTTTGTACACTTATAATCACACTGTTAAAAAAATTTAATTACATTTTCATTACATTGTAGTGAAGCTATAATCATTACAATGTAATTAAAGTTTTCATTACATTTATGTTATTAAAACTTTCATTACAGTGTAATGAAAGAATGTAATGAAAAATTTAATGACAATAACGTAATGAAAATGAAGAAAGTTGACGCAAACTACAGAACTTTTGGTTTCGATCTGAGATTGGTTTGGGTGAGGATTACTTCTCTGACAACAGAGGACGGGCAAAAATTATCGACTCAGAATGTCTGAAGTCGGAAGCAGATGCTGCTTGAGTGTAGGAGATCAGGCGTTTGCCCTACCTGACCGCAGCCCGTAGACGCCATCGAGCAACATCAGAGAAACTTATTTTGTCAGGTCAAATATTATTCTTTTCCCCTAAAGTCTTAGCTATTATTTTAACAATCAAGCGTTCTGCATGAAACATGAAGAAATTTTAGAATATCTCCTCAATTCAGATAATTTAGATGCAAAATACGGATTTGAGAGCGATCCCCGTGTACCATGCGACACCTGGCGGCAGAGCTTCGAATGACAGGTTCGGCATGTGACGCAGGAATGGACGATATTACGGAAGAAATACGTGCTGCCGTTCAATACAATTTTAAAAGAGAATGAGGAAACTTACATTTAACCCAGAACAAATTGTATGATTTTATGTCATACTTGAAATTTCTTGGAAAATTTAATGACATGTAATGAAAATTTCATTACAGGCTACATGATGTTATGAAACTTTCACTACATGGCTGCTGTCATGAAATTTTATGACCAAGGTAGTGAAATTTTCATTACAATTTAATGAATGTGTAGGTGTTATTAAAAATAATGACGTTTAATGAAAAATAATGTTAAAAATGTCATTAAATTTCATTCATTTTTAACAGTGCATGTTTTTCGTCAAAACCTTTTAGATCAACACAATCCTTACAGGATATCTTCTTGCAAATGTTACATTTCTCATTCTTGCAACGACCATCTAGCTTTTTTTCACAGATACCACATAGACTTGACATTTTGACGACATGACCCGGTCACCGCCTTGCTCTTTTATTATGTACGCCAGATTATGTGTAGGCTGTCAATCGGTCCCTCAGAGACTACAGGTTATGTTTACCTTTGTGCATGGATCATTTCGGTTTACATGTCATGTATCATATTCGCTTCTTCTGGTTCAGTCACAAAATGCAAGTGGTTGAATTTACTATTCTATGCGCATTTTATTGTAGAATAGGACTATGTAGATACTACGTATCCTTTAAGTTCCAATCAATGTGGATACTTCTAAATTTCATGCTCGATTGTAGATAAAATATTATATATGCCTCAGGCTTCTCTTGCTTCTGTGACATCTGATTTCATATTCAGAACAAATGATATTGTGTTTTTGTTTTTTTTTTCAGTTTGGAAGAACTTTCCTATCATTGCTGTGTGGCTACTTCCACATTTGATTATTGAGGCTGGTGTGCTGGTTGATCACACTTCATCTTCCTTCTGATTCAACTGGACCTGATGACTATTGCAGTGGCTATGAACGTCAGTGAGGGTGGGATTCAGGAAACCAGGTATTTCCTTAGTATAAGAAAAGGATTGACACTTGAAGTGGCTTTTGACCGATCCTTCAGTATGACTAGAAACCATACCTGTAATACAAAATTAAGTGTCTGCATTGCCAAACAATGGTAAGGCGAGCTATGTGAATCTCTCAAAGTACATTCCGCAAAAAGTGATCTTCACCAATTAAAAATGAAACAGTATTTTGTTTTTTGTTCAACGCCAAAAATGCCAAAACAGAGTTTGAGTATACAAAGTTTCATTTATTCAATATCTGTTGGTTACAAGTCTCTCTATGGAGTTGACTTTTTGTGAAGTCCAGTGGACTTGGCAGATCAGGGGTTTTTGGGAGAAATTGGGAGAAGTGAACTAGACCACAGCTGGAGGCAGAATGATCATTCAGAGCTGTGTGGTGGTGTTGAGAGGAGGGGGCTGGGCCGGAGTATGGGAAATTTGTGTGGAAGTAATTATGAGAATTCCTCCGTACATAGCACCCGTTCCCCCAGAACCCACACAGGTGAAGGATATGTATTTCAAAAATAAAGTATTATTTGATGTGTTAAAGTCAATTCAACTAATCATTTACAACTGTACAGGGTACAATATTGGAATAACAGTTACTTAGCAACTAACATTTTAGTATGAAGTCATGAACAATACATAGATCGTAAACCGTTTGGATAGCAGCAATATTGAGAAATACTTTGTTAGTTAATGGGTTTCGTAGTCATCCAGCTCCCCAAATTCAGGAACGCCTGATCTGTGTAGTAGGAGAAATCTGAGATCCTCGTCCTGTAAATTGTTGACAAAATCTCTTAATTTACTAGGGAGTTTGGTTTGTCTCCTGGGGCGCTGGTGAACCCCTTCTGGCGCTCCAGGCCCTCCTTGGGGCCCTGGAGGGCGGGGCCCTGTCCCAGCGAGTGTGCGAGTGGCCGATGTGCTGGCCCCTCCAGACCCTCCGCGGGGCCCTGGAGGGCGAGGCCATGTCCAAGAGGGTGATCTCGTGGATGATGTGCTGGCCCCTCCAGGCCCTCCCCGGGGCCCTGGAGGGCGAGACTCAGCCCCCTTTCCTCCACGGGAGTAGGGGCGGGCAGGCCCACCTTGGGGCCCTGCCTGCCGATCCTGCAGGGTCCTTGCCCCAGCGGCCGCGCCCCGGAGCGGCCCCCCTTGGAGGCCTCTCCCGGGCAACGTGGTCGGAAGCGAGGCTCGCTGGCGGCTTGGGGAAAGAGACTGGTTGTGCAGCTTGCGGCGCTGCCGTCTGTCCCAGTTCTTGTAAAGCCTTTCCTCTGGGCTTAACTCCTTGCGACGTCCCGCTTCATGACACCGCTCTTCTCCGGGAAGGGCGGGCAGGAGCGGGCAGGGTGAAGAGGGCTGCGATATCGGGGAGGACGTCGTCAATGTCCACTCCCTCGACGTCGACGCCGGGTCGCCTTCGGCGAGCTGGCGCGGGGGCGGGGGTTGGAACGACGTCCTTGACGATGGGCCGGCGGCGTCCTGGCTGGGCTGCCGAACGACCATCGGTGATGTTGCCACGTCCCGCCGTTCTGGAGTTACAGGTGCAGGTGGCCACTGGCACATCGGAGATGTCGCGACGGACACCCGGTCGGGCGCAGCCCGCGGCCCGTCTTGGGGCACGGGGGCGGCCACGACCGGTGACGGCGGGGGTGGTGGCGGAGGCGGAGGCGGAGGCGGAGGCGGAGACGCCACCACTGGCGGTGGTGACGGAGGCCGTGCTCGTGGAGGAGTACTCTCCAACGGCATGGGGCCAGTCCAGACTGGCAACCGCGGTTGCCTCGGCGGAGTAGCGGGAAGGTCGTGGGTTCCCGCGGCCGTTGGCAATGGGATTCCCGCCACCGCGTCGAGGACGTCCTCTGCCACCGACGTCCAAGGGTCCGCCGATTCGTGGATGTCCCACCACGAACGGCGGGGGCTGGCCGTTGGGCTGTCTAGGAGCAGGGTATCCTCGTCGTCCGTCGGCGTGTCCATGTTGACTCGCCGGCGCAGCTGACTGCGGCGCCTCGTGACGCATCCGCCCTGTAAGAGTTCAACCACATAAATTACTGCGCCCTTTCTCTCCCGAACCACCGCGGGCAGCCAGCCACTGTGTTTCCCTAACACGTACTGCGCCGCCCAGACCGTTGTTCCAATCGGAAAGCAAATGTCTCCCTTTTCCGGGCATAACTTGTGCGCCACGGTTCTGGGCTGCCTACCATTGAGGCGCTGAGCTGGGCTCAAATCATTTGCCCCTGGGGTGAATCGATGTGATTGCAGAGCCCTACAGAGACGGTCTTTCAAAGTCCCCCCCGGGAATTTCCGGAGTAACGACTTAACTGTTTTAACGGCCCTTTCAGCTGGACCATTCGAGAAGGGGCAATAGGGGGCAGGCATTATATGCCGCACCCCTAATTTGGCCAAATGCTCAGAAAAAATTGGAGACGCGAACGCTTGGGCATTGTCCGAAATGACGACCTCCGGTAACCCATGCTGAGCGAAGGCTTCGTCCAATTTCTCTAGAGCACTTTTCGTGCTGGGGCCCGAGACTGGCCATGCTTCTATCCAATTTGTGGCAGGATCGACCAGGACGAAAATGTAGTTTTTGTTTGTGGGTTCAGCATAATCCACATGTAGCCGTTCCCATGGCTCCGATTTGGGCCAGGGTTTGTACGGGGCTAACGGTGCCATCGGCAGATCAGCCTGACAAACCGCACATGAACCAACACATTTTACTATGTCCTTGTCGATGCCAGGCCACCACATCAAAGAACGGGCCAACCGTTTCGTCTTAACGACGCCTTGGTGAGGTTCGTGAAGCTTGCGCAACGCGTACTCCCGCAGGGCGGAGGGAATTACCACTCGGTCTCCCCAAATTAGGGTGTCGTTAAGTTCAGAAAGGTCGGCCCGTCTCCGAAAAAACGGAAGAAAGTCCTCGGCTGGGCAAGCTTGTGGCCACCCTGTTCGGGTCCAGTCCAGGACCTGGCAAAGCACAGCATCGTGCTTGGTGTGCTTTGCCACGTCACGTGCACAAAGCGCGCCTGCCCGGTCAGCAGAAATTGAAAGCAGGTAGATTTCCGGGGGCACGGGTGGGGATCCACACGGCGCCTCCGCGAGGGGCAGCCGACTGAGTGCGTCCGCGTTTGCATGCTTCTTCCCCGGCCTGTACTCAATTTGAAAATCATAAGCACCAAGGAGCAGCAGCCAGCGCGTCATACGCGCACTAGACATAGGAGACGTGGGGTTTTTTAGCAAGTGCACCAGTGGGCGGTGGTCTGTAAAAATTTTTACAGACCGACCGCCGATGTACTGATGAAATTTTTTTAAGCCAAAAATTACCGCCAGCGCCTCCTTGTCAATCTGGGCATAGTTCTGCTCTGCTGGGCTTAGTGTCCTTGACGCAAATGCTACTGGGCGTTCCGTGTTATCCGGATAGACATGCGCTAGTACTGCGCCTAAGCCGTAAGCACTCGCATCGACACTAAGGCACAACGGCAGCTGCAAATCGTAGTGGCTCAGAACCGGAAATTGGCAAAGCAATTGCTTAGCTGCGTCATACGCATTCTGCTCGACCGAGCCCCACGCCCATGCCACGTCCTTTTTCAGCAACTTGTACAAGGGCGCGACTGTGTCGGCTCTGTTGGGAAGGAAGCGCTCATAGAACGCCAATTTCCCCAAAAAGGACTGCAATTGCGGCACATTTTGTGGGGGTGGAGCCTCACGGAGGGCATCCACACGGTCATGACCGGGGCTAAGGCCTTGCCCCGAAATTACATGCCCCAAGTAATGGACAGTATCCACACCAAACTGACACTTATCAGGCTTCACGCGAAAGCCAGCGTCACTAAGTTTTTGAAGGACGCTTCTCTCGCGAGATTGTAACTCGGCCATGTTTCGGCCGGAGATCAATATATCGTCGAGGAGGACGATTACGCCTTCACTACCCGATAATAAGGAGTCGATAATACGCTGAAAAATTGCCGGAGCACGCGACACACCATAGGGCAGACGATTCATTCTGTAGAGCCCTTTATGGGTGGCTAATGTCAACAAGCGTCCTGTGTCCTCAGTGACCGGCACTTGGTTATATGCTAACTTGAGATCCAGTTTTGTGAAAATAACCCCACCCGCAAGTTTAGCAAATGCTTCTTGTAAGGTTGGGAGGGGATATGGATCGGGCTGCAGAATCTTATTGACAGTGCTCCGATAATCTCCAGCGATACGTATCGACCCATCGCTTTTGACGATGCTAACTATGGGAGTACTCCAGAATGATTCGGTAATTGGGGTAATGACACCTAGTTCCGTCAGGCGGTCCAGTTCTGCGCCTACTGCCTCGCGGCGAGCGTAGGGAACCGGGCGCGCTTTTAGAAACACAGGCACAGCGTCAGAACGCACTTGTAATTCAATTGGAGACCCGACATATTTCCCTAGCCCGCCTTGAAGGCATGCATAGTGCTGCACGTGTCGCGGGGCCCCGGCACGGGCACCCACGACCGGAGCCTGACTTTGGACGTGGTGCACGTTTTGGGCTAGGGTGTACCCCAACAACGCCAACCAATCGCGGCCCATAACAAAGGGCCCGCTACCGTCCGCGATGTGCAGCTTTGCCTGACACGCGCGGGCTCCTTGAGCGAGAAGGACCGTGCATTGCCCAAGCAGTTTAACTGCCGAACCATTCCATTGGCTTAAGGCCAATTCAGTTGGGCACCAGGTCCGGCCGGGCCACAACTTATGAAATTGATTGAGGCTGATCAACGTGGCCCCGGCCCCGGTGTCGGGCTCGACAGACACAGGCACACCGTCGATACTAATGTCCAGGCGCAGCACGTCCGGCGTGATTTCTAGCCGTGCGCACGGAACCGCAGCCGCAAGTGTGTACAAGCCGTACTCCGGACTATACATGTTTTGCGAACTAGGGTCCGGGGGGCTTGTAGCCGACACCTCGGTGTTTACTAACGCATGCACTGCCGGGCCCTTGGCGGGCTCCGGCGCGGCTGGTTGGGCTGCGTTTGGACGGGCTGTGAGCGCCGCCGCTGCGGCCGCCCTTTCATCACGTTTCTTTTTGAAGCATTGACTCTCCAAATGACCAACAATTCCGCAGTAATTACACAAAGTGCCGATGTGTTTGCACGAGGCGGGGGCGTGCTTACCACCGCAGCGCATGCAAGGCCCGTCGGTTTTGGGCACAGTCCGCCCACACGAGGGGCAGGGCTGGCCCGGCACCGCTTTGGGTACTGCGGATTTGTTGTTGTTTGCCTTCGAGCTTGACGCTGTAGGTTGGGCCGCGGGCTGTGCCGCCGGCGCGCCCTTGGAGGGCAGCGTCGTGGCCACAGCGTGCAAATTCTGTTGGTTAGCGCCCAATTCCACTGTTGATTCGCGTGCCAACTCCCATGCATTCAAAAGCTCTAGAGCTTTTGCAAGTGTCAAGTTTGTTTCCTCCATGAGGCGGACCTTGTTCGCTGTTGACGCGACTCCACGGACTAATTGGGAACACATTTCTTTTTCAAACTCAGCGAATTTGCAACGCGACGCGAGGCGCCGTAAATCGGCCAGCCAGACCCGGACCGAATCAGTTCCTTGACGTCGGTTTCTGAACCGCTCCACCGCGATCACCAGAGACTCCTTGGGTCCGAGATGACCGTCGAGTTTCGAAATGAGTTCGTCATAGGTAGCCGTTTGTAGCGTACGCGGGAAGACGAGCGAGGCCAACAACTGGATGGCCTCAGCACCGATTCGTCCAAGGAGCAATGCTCTCTTGTCCTCATCGTGCTGGATAGCAGCCGCTTCTAACGCAAACTCAAATGACAGTTTATACACGTCCCATTCGACCGATCCGTCTGTGGGAAATGTGTTGTGCTTGAATGCACGCAACACCGACGGATCGGCCCGATCCGGCAGCACCATATCGGGAAAGAGCAGCCTTAAATGATTGTACGACAAGCTCCATTCCATAGAGATGTTGTCATTATTGCTTACTTGTTTTGGCAGAAGTCGATGGAAGTAGCTTCAGGTAACTTGAGCTGCCGACGGTTTTTCTCCGATGGATGGACGCGGTTGACTGTTGCCGTGAATCACTTTGAGAGCTCAAAATCCTCGTCGCCAGTGTGAAGTCCAGTGGACTTGGCAGATCAGGGGTTTTTGGGAGAAATTGGGAGAAGTGAACTAGACCACAGCTGGAGGCAGAATGATCATTCAGAGCTGTGTGGTGGTGTTGAGAGGAGGGGGCTGGGCCGGAGTATGGGAAATTTGTGTGGAAGTAATTATGAGAATTCCTCCGTACATAGCACTTTTGTTTTTGTAGTTTTCTTATATTACACTTAATTGAATTTTTAATGAAACTGTGTCAATGTGTTACACTGTAGAACAGATTACTCATATATTCATTTCAGGTTCTCCTGTTTTTGATTTTTGTAAGAGCAGAATCTATTTTTCAAATTACTTTGTTTCAATTTTTAGTTTTGTTTGTGAAATTAATGTGCTTGGCCCTAGATTTGCACCAACAAGGTGCAAGTGAATCATTTGGGTGTCCTCTGCCTTCAATTTTGTTTCTTTTTTATTTTTATTTTGAATGATTCCTGTACATGCTTTAACTAGACTTACAGGGTTCCTTCTTTAAGGTAAGGTGTGGGTGAAAGTATTGCCAGAAACAGCTTAAATGCTTGAGTTTGATTAGTTAGGTATCTGTTGGTTACAGATCTCTCTATTGAGTTTAGATTTGTTTCTTTTGTTTTGTTCCATGAGTCTCAAATGAATTGTTACTAAAAAGTGTTCAACTTGATTTTTCTAAGTTGGATATCCGCCTGCATTTGATTCATTTCCCTCAACATTTTTTTTCTCTGCTCCGAAACCTTAATTCGCAATACCGCTTTCAATTTATTTTGCCCAAAATCTTATGTTGAAGCAATTTTATATGTAGGGAACAGAGTTACAGAGAGACATTCCAATTAACTACTCAGAGTTTTGTTTGAGAATCATGTATAGTCAGTGCCGTTGTGTTGAAGGGTCTTATGAAAGTAATCTTTTCTGTTGCAGAAAGTTTGGAGCTCTGCGACAAGCGGTGCGCACACCAGTCTTCTACTTGTATTAAATTGTCTGTACTGGGGCACAGACCTGATGTCTACTCAATATTTTTGTACCCAAACTCTGAGGTATACATACACCAAAAGACCTTTTAATTTTTTTATGTTTTTTGGAAGGTTTATTTAATAGTGTTGCTTTTATTTTTAGGGCAGTTACTGGAACCTGAAGCACTTAACAAGCAGTGTGCAAGAACATGCATCGTGGCCCACGCTGTGGTACTTCATTTACCTGCAGCAGCGGAACAGGAGAAGCAAGAAAGCAAGTACAGCAGCACCCAAACCATCAGCCAGCGTGACACGCGAACAAGCATGTGCGGACAAATGTAAGCAGAGTAAAAGCAAAAAAAAAAGAAAAAAGAACAAGTTACTAGAGATTTTTTTTGTCTTAATGCATATTTTTATTTTATGGTCGTTGCCATTCTGTTCATCCGTCTAACTTAATTTGAATCAATGTATGTAATGGAGACATTTAAGAGTCCATGAAAAAGTGCTACTCGTATCATGAGTGAGAATAAATAGGAATTTGGAAAGAATACTTTTTTACTAACACTTTTCCCTACTCCACGATTTAATCAATTATTTATGGTAAACTGTTAACACTGGTCTTTCAGTACATCAATTGCCCATTTTGCTGAACTGCACAAACAATCGACTAACTCTACAAACAATTTAACACTACCTTGTAGATACGAGCCTCATTGATTTTCAATCCAGTTCATATTGTAAAGAAGAAGAACAGTTCATGCAAGAAAAATGCAGTGTTTCTTGGTAACTTCACTAAAACAATTTGTGCAGTGTACCAGGGTGGGATGCCCCTAGCCCATGCGTGTGAGGGGGAGGAGTGCCAAAGCACGCGCCACCGTCACGCTGCACAGTGGGCTAGGAGACAGGAGGTGGTAAAAATTCAGGACGTGCTTCGTCGCAGGTCGCAAGCAGTACTTGAACCGAACGTGTGACCCCACCAATGGAGTCCTTGGTGGGACAGCAATCCTTTGGTGGGGTTTCACGTTCGGTTCGAGTCCCATACAGCGACTGTGGAGCTCTAATTGCGTCGAGAGCTTTGGTCACCTGCACCGGTCTTCTGGCCCACTGTGTGCCGCACCGGTGGACCCTAATCGCCCTCCTGGCTACATGAAGTCGCCAAAGGAAATAGACTGAGAATGAAATTCTGCTCCCATTCCAAGGAGCCTCCTTTCACAAGGCCGGTTTCGCCTTGTGGCGGACGCCGGACAAATTCGAAAGGCCCGCCGAGCGCGCTTAGGGGAGGTTCCGGTTCCGAGCACTGCATTCGTCGCGTTGTCTCTCCCGCATTCACGGAGCGTTCCGTAAGGGCGTGAGAGAGACAGACTGACGAAAGCAATGGTCGGAATCAGTCTGCAGGCTTCAGGTGGCGAATTTCTCCTCAGGGGAGTTTCTCCTCACAGACTTCTCTGGACTCGCTGGGAGGCAATCCCTCCCTCTCTTCCCTCACCTCCACACCCCCACTCCCCTCCCCCGGAGTGTGACACGAATCGCGCGACGTTGCCAAATCATGTGGTGCACGGGGATAGGGATATTTTTCTTCTGTGGACTTGTTTTCTGCTTAGCGATATGAAATAAATAAAGAAATAAGTCTGTCTCGGTCTGGTGTGAGGTACTACGTCCGCAAAAGTTTGCGACTATGATGAGGTCGGTACCTTTCAAGAAAATGTGGCAACAACGAGGCGCTCTGATGTTGCGCTGCTGTGAGTCACTGTCCGTTTCAGAGACCCTCCAGCCCCAGTGTCTCATGTGCCGCCCGAGTGGCAAGGAGCGTGCGCGATGGACGAGGAGAACCCCCACCGCGCTCTTTCAGTGCCGGGGGAAAGGCCGAACAGCCTCATTTACTTCTGTGGGTGCAACGATGGCTATCTGTACCACCGGGTGGCGGTGCCCTTGGGGGACGGTAGGTGGGCATACACCTGCAGAAACAGACCTAACTGCCCAGGGCGCGCACAGAGCGACGCGGATGGCTCGCGTATGACCATCACAACAAACCATCTGTGTCCGCGTGATCCCGATGCGCTCGCCGTGCGCCGGGAAAGGGAGGCCATCATTCGGGCGGCCATGCAATGCCCGCGTCGCCTGGTCGCTGAGGTCGTCGCGAACGGGATCGAGAGGTAAGTACTATCCTTCAACTGTTTTAGGCATTTTGACCGTGATAAGTTTCTGTCCGCTTGCTGCAGTTTTTTTTTTTTTTTCGGTTATAAGAAAAATGGGGAGGGGGGGGATGCAAGACGGGGCCACCCGTAGACACTCCTTACACCCTTGGCCCGAGGACCCACCACTGTCCTACGTCTAAGCGCGGCACCAAGGCCTCGGGCTGCTTGAGGCGCGATCCTGAGAGCCCTCCGCGACGACGACGTGCTTGAGGCGTCGCGCGTTAAGCTCACTCTCGCGGTTCCCCTCGCCGCGTCGCTGTACCGGGTACCGGGTCCAGCAGCAGCAGCATCCCCCCCTCCCCCCATTTTCCTGTTCGCCTCCTCCTCGCCACCGAGCAGGCCGCTAGGCTAAGCACAGCCACCCTCTTCCCGGCGCCGCCACCGTGGCGGCTCAGTTCGATTCGACATAGAAAGCAAATGAAAACCGCCGCGGCGCTCATCGTTGTGCCTGCAGTGTGTGCGGCGGCCGGCGGGCGCCACTGCGAGCGGCACGAGAAGTGCGTGCACTCCAAAAAAAGTGTCCTGTCAATGCCGTTAATTTATTACCAGTTTTCACTGTAGGTCAATGCACAGCGTTTACTGTGATCTGCTCACGCGATTCACTGTGATCTTGTTCGCGGTGTTTACCGTGATCTGGTTCACAGTAAACACTGTGAGTTTGACGCCACTGAGCACCGAAGTACTGCAAATCAGGCTCCAATTCACGGCGTTTACTGTGGCCAGATCACAGTGAACACTGTGACCGAGATCACAGTGAACGCCGTGAACTAGTTCACAGCAAACGCCGTGAATTGCATAACAGCAAACATTGGTAATAAATTAACGGCATTTACAGGACCTTTTTTGTACAGTGTGGCCATGACGGACTGCCCCAGGCTGCGCCGCCTCGCCGCCAAGGGGGCCGCCCTAGACCTGGCCGACACGGCCGCGCTGCAGGCCGCGCAGTGCGGCTGGCCGGCTAGGGAGGCCGCTATGCCCCCGGTGAGCACGTCTTCCGGTCCTCTGGGCGGCAACATCGCATAGTGAGCCAGAAGACCGGCGGAGGCGGTCAAAATCATTGACGAACACTAAGCGCAGCTGCTAAACGGGACAGAAAACGAACGTATGACCTCTTCAAACGAGGAATTGATGGCCCTGAGGTACACGTTGACGGCCTCGGAGGCGGACGACGGCCACGGCGCGGCAAGCGGCTTGGGGGCGCCGAGGTACACGTTGACGGCCTCGGAGGCGGACGACGGCCACGGCGCGGCAAGCGGCTTGGGGGCGCCGAGGTACACGTTGACGGCCTCGGAGGCGGACGACGGCCACGGCGTGGCAAGCGGCTTGGGGGCGCCGAGGTACACGTTGACGGCCTCGGAGGCGGACGACGGCCACGGCGCGGCAAGCGGCTTGGGGGCGCCGAGGTACACGTTGACGGCCTCGGAGGCGGACGACGGCCACGGCGCGGCAAGCGGCTTGGGGGCGCCGAGGTTCACGTTGACGTGGAGCGCGGACGACGGCCAAGGCGCCCACCATAGGCCCGCCATAGGCGTTATCAAGGGCTAGGAGATGCGATCGTGCACGGCGGCGGCGACAAAGGCGTGCGCGGAGATAGCGTCGGCGTCGGCCACAAAGGCGCGCTCGTCGACGAGTAGTGCGGGAGGGGAGGGTGAGTGTAATCAGAACCTATGTTTACGTGTGGCATGTTGCGAGGAAGCGTGGCTCCCATCGCGGCTGGGGCGCAGTGGCGGGGTGCGTCGCATAGTTGCGTAATTTGCTGGCTGCCTGGCTGGTCGCAGTCCCATTCAGCGACTCTGGAGCTCAAAACGCGTCTTTAATTTTGGCCGCCTAAACTGTCTTCTGACCCACTGTACGACAGTACGCCGCGCTTTGGCCGCATTGCCGCCAACTGCAATAGTATTGTTTTTAGTCACCAACTTTTATTTTCCGGTTTACAGAGTTCCTGCTAGGATACGGATTCTCTTGAGCGAGCACAATATTCGGCGTTGGGTGCTCGAGCAGAGGGCTGGGGAGAGACCGCCCTTGCCTCACAGTTTGGAGGAGATGGACAGGTACCTCCGGGACCCTAACTACGTCCACCTGGGCCGGTCGGCGGACCAGGCCCACCAGCTGTACCAGGGGCTGGTCGGCCCGGCGAATGCGCGAAGCGCGGTCTTCGCTTTCCTAGCCATCATCGCGTTGCTGAACCTCACCGCCCCCATCTTCGTGGACGGGACGTTCAAGGTGGTGAGGTTTGCAATACCGGAGCAGGTGACGCAGCTTCTGGTGGTGCTTACCAACTACCAGGATCACGTAAGTTCATTTTCAATACATTTTTCGTAGAATGCTTCAGGTTGAAGCATGTGAACATGCAGGGTGTCAAGCCTAACGCGGAACGGGCGAGCGGGTTGCCTATACTCGACTCTGCAGGCGCGCTCGAATGGAGCGGTGCTGTAAGGCGGAATATCGTGCCCTTGCGCCGTGGTTTGCGCGTTTGGCGCATTGTGACAGCGCAGTACCGCGGCCTCGCGCTAAAGCAAACGCTCTGTCTCACTCTCTCCTTCCTCGCAGTCCGATTTCGACACGGAGACGGAACTCGGCGTCGTTCGGGTTGCCCACGCAATGATCCCATAATGCGCCATGTTAAATGTCAAAGCCTGTAAAACAATCTTATTGAAATTCACAGTGCTTTCAAGGGCCAACTACCTTATAGGCTTGAATGCGACTAAATATTTTTTTGACCAAAAGTATGGCTACTCCATGTACTATTGCAGGGAGACTTCCTTCTCGCAGTGTTGGCGCCAGTTGCGTCTAGGTCGTGTCTGTGAAAAGTGGCGTGATGCGTGATTACTGAACCCTTTCAGATCCGTATTGTTTGTCCACTTGTGAAACTAAAGCGTAGTTGTACGCCTCATTCAAGCGTAGAACTATACGCTTTAAGGCCATTTCCCCCATGCAATTAGATAGGAGGTTTGGAGCGCATGAGACCTGGTACGCTTCAAGAAGGGTGTACGGACGGAACGCTTCAAGAAAGGCGTAATGTTACGCCTTAGTTTTACCAATGCCATATTTCACAGGTCATACCCCTCGCCATGGTCCTTATGTCGTCCAAGTCGGAAGAGGCGTACCTCCACGTGGTGAGGAGGCTGCAGCAGCTCGGGCCAGGGCGGGTTAACTTAACATAAATGCAGCAATTTACGTGACGTTATTTGTGAAAGTTATAAACGTTAACCGATAACGCATAAGGTGGCATTAACGTTAATCCATTTTCACATTTATTAAGTGAAGAATGATTATTCGTTATTTGTAGTAACTTTAACTTTTATGACCGTTTCTTTTCGGGAAATCATAACAGTTAATCATGAGCAAGTTGAAGTAACGTTAACGCATGTAACGTTTACTATTTTAACTTTAATTAACGTAACATTAACGTTTGTTTTGTCAGTAAAAAAGTTAATTCGTCGAATATTCCGCAATTTCAAGTTTGTTCTACCAGAAGTACATTTGGCTCCTTCCTTACGTGCCAGCCATGCCAACCGCGTCGGACCACGGTCGGCGCGGCGCTCTTTGCAATTGCCTGGAGCCCAGGTCTAGAAAGAGACGTGGGAAAAGGGGGGGGGGGTGTCATCCGATGCAGATCAGGAACCGCCCTGAAGGTGGGCAAAATGAGACATGCAAGCGCAGATCGCCTTTTTTTTGAAAGGGGGTACACTACACAGTCAGTGAACGCAAGAAGGAAATGCACCGGTCGGCGCGGCACTCAGTGGCGGGGCGGCTCCAGGGCGCTCCAGGGGGAGGGTGCCGGGGTGTACGGCTCTTGTCAGATCTGGTCCCACCCCAAAGGTAGGCATCAAGCATGACACTTCGCCTGAAGTTAGGCAAAAAGTGTATATGGCCCTCTCCGAAAAATAATTCTGAAGCCGCCCCTGCAGGCACCGGCCCACAGTGGGCCAGAAGACAGGTGGAGACGACGGGTTTTGAGCTCCAGCCAGAGTCGCTAAATAGTACTCGAACCGAACGTGTGACCCCACCAATGGATTCCTCTCCAAACGAGGAATCCATCGGTGGGTCACACGTCCTGTTTGGCGACTGTACAGCTCAAAACGTGTCTGGAGTTTTGGCCGGCCGCCTGCGCCGGTCTTCTGGCCCACTGTGCGGCCGGCACACAGTGCGCCAGAAGACGGCGCAGGCGGCCAAGACTCGAGACGCGTTTTGAGCTCAGAGTCGCTAAATGGGACTCGAATTGAACGTATGACCCTACCAATGGATTGCTCTTCGAGCGGTGGATCCATTGGTAAGGTCACACGTTCGATTCGAGTCCCATTTAGCGACTCTGGAGCTCAAAACGCGTCTAGAGTTTTGGCCGCCTGCGCCGTCTTCTGGCCCACTGTGCGGCACTGGCTCGGGCCTGCGCCTGGGCTGGCGTGGCGGCGGCGTGCAGTGCCTGCAGTGGGCAGCAGCGGCGGTCAGGTTTGCAGCGCCCTGGCTCGTTGCGGTCCGACCTATGAAAGAGTGAGAGAGAAGTACTCGGTCTCGCCGCTCGCTGCTACGGCTCCGGCGCGAGTCAGAGAGAGAGGCAGAGTGCCAGACAGCTGTGCCGTCCGTCCACTGCCCGTTGCCCGCCCAGACAGCCGCGGATTGTTGTGTTTACGGTGACCGACGTCTGCGGCACGGCGACGCCTGTCATCGTGTTCAACGAGAAGAGCAATCAGTAATTAGTGATGGGCAACGACCTAGCCCAATGGCGAGCTGCCATTGGGAGTTTTCGGCTTGGCGGTGTTTTGCCCACCGCATCGAACGAGGGTTGCTGCCGCTGCAGCTGTTCAAGCTACCCATACCGCCCAGCTGCACCGGTTCATAATCCGCGAGATGTACAAAGGGCGCTAGACAAAGTAAGTTCACAATGTTTACAGTTTTCTGGCACGCAGCACGCCATGTTTTGCTACCGATGCTATAGTTTCTAATTTTTTTGTTATCCTAGCACTTCTTTGATGGACTCGTGAAACAAGTCCTGTTGATTGCTGCTGGGGTGGAGTCAAACCCAGGACCAAGGCCTGGACAAGGGCCGCAAGCGGACTCTGACACAGGTGAAGGAGATGAGATTTTCCGAGCGCCGAAGCGTGGTCGACCACAGGGAGAGTACACGCACCCTGTCCACAAGCTCTTCACTTTTTCCAATGAGGATCAAGTATCGACGTGTACTGTGGATGGCTGCACTCGCCCCGAAGTACTTGTAAGTAAACAACTCCATAATTTGTTTGGCATCTGACCGTGCGGACGTCGAAACGGCCGCTACGCACAGTGGGCCGGACGACCGGCGCGGCCGGCCATAACTCTAGCTAGGCGCTTTTTGAGCTCCAGAGTCACCAAACAGGACCGTCTGAACCGACCTGTGACCCCACCAATGGATTCCTCGTTCGAAGAGCAATCCATTAGTGTAGTCTCGCGATCGGTTGGTTCCATTTCGCGACTCCGGAATTCAAAACGGTTCTAGATTTTCGGCCGCCTGCACCGGTCTTCTGGCCCACTGTGCTACGTGCTCGCGATGAGTCCTCGCATACTCTGTCAGCTGAACTGTATACATTGTATGCAGTAAATACTGCATACATGCTATGTACACAGCATATACTGTATACATGCCATGTATACAGCTTATGCTGCGTACATGCCCATGTATGCAGTAAATGCTGCGTACATGCTCATGTATACAGCTGGATCAGCCTATAAACCCTATGCATTTTTTAGATGTATACATCCCATGTACGCAGCATTTACTGCATACATGGGCATGTACGCAGCATTAGCTGTGTACATGGCATGTATACAGTATTTGCTGTATACATAGCATGTACGCCGTATTTACTGCATACAATGTATACAGTTCAGGTGACAGAGTAGCCGTCGCAGGGCACAGTCACACCCGACACGTCGCCGTCGTGGAGTCTCGCGTGGCCGGGGCCGCGGCCGTGAGTTGGGCGTCGCGCTCAGAGGCAGGCTGCCGTCGTGAAGGGTCGCGTGCGCGTGGCCATGTGCGCCGGCGCTTCTGGCACCGCGTAGCCACCGCGTTGGGATGTGAATGCTTCGACATGTAGCAACTAAGTTTCGGCAGGCGCGTAACTCATGTTTCCTCTTTTTTCCTCTTTGTTTTAGGGAAAAGTTCATGCCGGCAACCGTATGAAGCATTTGAAGTCTCACCATCCTCAGAGTTACAAGAGCCTTGAAGAGGAAGCTAGAAGACAGACAGGTCCTGCTGCTAAGGTGCCGAAGCTAGTCTCGTGCAGCTTGAACGGGGTAAAGATGTCTGCACCGGCACTTCAGCTGCATTGTGTTCGGCTGGTGTCGGAGAACGGACTGGCATTTAAGATGCTAGATTATCCAGCTTTCCAGGACATCATTCAGCCAATGCTGAACGCCATGCCGGCTGCAGAGAGGTAAGCCCTTTTTGTCTCTCTCGCACTCGAGGGCGCTGACCATCGGTGCAAGAGAGGCAGCGACCAGACGCTGCATTTTCCTTTTCTCAAAACGCATGTACGCACGCACGAGTTTTGCGCACTTACGGACGGCTTGTGCGGAAGGCACACGACTGCGATTTCTGTCTCTCCCACCCTTGTATCACTCCGCATTTAAGGGCAGGCAAAATGTTGGCAAAAATGTTAATAGGTTTCCTTTATTATCGCCGCTGACCATGTCTCGCTGTTTTTGTTGCAGGATAACAATCTCTTCAAAGAACATTCCTCCAAAGATTCCTGAGTTTTCGGCAAGAGTGCGGCAGAAAATCACTGCTGAATTGGAAGGGAAAATGATTTCCTTGAAAGTGGACGGCTGCTCCAAAAATCACCGGCACTTTGTCGGAATCAACGTTCAGTATGGTGGGAACAAGAAAGACGGCCCAACTATCCGGACTCTGGCAGTTGAGGAGCTTTTTGAGGCACCTACCGCCGCCAACCTCAGAGCTCTAATTATGGTTGTTCTGAAAAGGTTCAGGATTCAAACTAGACAGTTGGTGTCATTTACAACAGATAGCGGTGCCAATTATGTGCTCGCGGGTAAACTTCTTATCGAGGGGGAGACTGAACCTACAGAAATCGAGGAAGAGGTAATTTTCTTTTAAATCGAAATGCTGTGCGCGTCACGTGAATTTATTTACATCCTTTCTAATCGCGCCAATTTGCTTTTGTGTTTACAGTGTGATCTTGACGACGACACCTGGGTGGACATCGACATAGAGCTCAGCCAAGATGACTTCAGTATGCAGAGTGTGCGGTGTGCGGCGCATACCCTGCAGCTTGCCGTGGAGGATGCTGTAAAGGCTGGAGATCTACAGCCCACCATTGTCGCCGCAAGAAATCTCGTCAGATTTCTCCTGAACGATGCGCAGGTGTGTAGAGATCTCCTGTATGTACGTCAAAGCCAGTAGCCCGTGGTCGTAGTGGCTGCTGCAGACTGGCCACAAACTGGATACCGCGCGCCAGAACGCCATTGTTGGTTCCAAAATTCATGTTTTTGTTGTTGTTGTTTTTTTCGACGAAATTCAAAGTAATTTTTGTTCTTGCAGGTGCGGCAGCTGAGGGAAGCGGACCACGCACTGCCCAAGCTGGATGTGTGTACCCGCTGGGGCAGTCTCTATGACATGCTAGCCAGCTTGTCACGGCTGCAGACTTTTATCTCCAACAAGTTGGAGTGGAGTTCTGTCGATGAAGTCAAGTACAACCTCAGCGAGGAGCAGTGGGCCCAAGTCAACGAGATCCTGGAGGACCTGCTGCCTGCTAGGAAGGCCACCGCCCAGCTCCAGCGAAAAGACATGACCCTTGGGGAGTTTTTTGCAATCTGGAGTGGCACGGTCATGGCGCTGGAGAAGAGGAAGAGGAGGGACTCTGCCCTAGCCAGCAAGCTCCTCCTGGCCATGGAAAAGAGGTCGAAGGCGGTGGCGTATAAGGACCATTCGAAGGGGAACAAGGTGTCGCCCCTGTTCGATTACCCCGCCTTCAACGCCGCCGTCTTCCTCGATCCTCGTTTCTTCGCCCTGCTGAAGCCAGACCAGGTGCAGGAAGCAAAGCAGTATCTCGTCGACCTGTGGGACCGTATAGAGGCAGTGGAGGGACCCTCCTCGGTCGCTGGCGGTACACTGGACCAGAGCGACGACAGCGAAGAGGAAGTAGAACTGCTGAGCGACGAAGACGAGGCTGTGTCCCTGTTCGGCCAGCTGCTGGACCGCGCCAACAAGGCCAAGCTTGCAGCCACCGGCGCTGCTCAGGCCACCACCTCGGGAGGGCGGAACAGCAGGGCTGGAAAACGGGCTGCGTTGCGGGCACTGTTGGATGAGCACGACAGGACGACGGTGCCCCTTGCCGCAACGCAGAACGTCTTCGAGTTCTGGGAGAAGAAGAGGATCACCAGCCCAGAGTTGCACAAACTGGCCCTCGTCGTCCTCTCTATCCCTGCGACGCAGGTTTCGGTGGAGCGGCTATTTTCCTCCTTGAGGTTTATCCTCAGACCACAGAGATTTGGTCTGTAAGCAAGCCACGTCGACGACGTGGCATTCCTCCACGCCAACCATGAGGTTGTCGAGGAGATCGCTGACGACCTCTTAAAGAGGAAGCCACGAGCAAGGAACCCTGGAGGACGTGACCCAGACAACCAAAACCAGACATCGTAATTTAGAATCTAGGACTCAGTACTAGTCATCTACCAAACCTTACGTTCAAATAATTTTGTTTATTGACATTTTTTCTGTGATTAACGTGCCGTTTATTTATTGTAGTTTATATTGTACTTGATTGGTACTTGATTGAGATTGATTCACATTGACTGCTTAGTGTAGAATAATTTGACTGAAATTCCCAGCCAGCTATAAAATCATGAAAGTTTAAATGATGTTTTTGAAACATCGTTAACTATTGACAATTATATTTTGTTATTATTATCAAGCTATGCCATGGCGTTAGTTAATTTATTTTAGTTGTTGACTATTGACAATTAAATTTTGTTATTATTATCATGCCATGCTGCCATATTCTTTTTCCTATGCTGTAGGAAAACTATTGTTTATTTTAGTTTGTACCACTTGATAGTGAATTGTCCTAAATTGGCACAAAATAAACTGCCTTGACATGAACTCTATTGACTTTTTAAGTACTCATTAAACACTTCATTTAATATACCCTTTTACGCTGTTGACATGGTGTATTGGCCATGCCACTGATTTGTGACAAGTTCAGTCAGAGAAGAAACAAAGGTAGAAAACCTAACTAAACGGACACTTTATGCCAAATGACCAAAAGCGCGAAACTAGGTTGAAGTAGGTAAAGGAGAGGGCTCTACAGCCATTAATAGGACGGCGGACGCAACGGTAGTTGGTAGGCAACCTGCAGTACAATCCAAATGTTCCGGACCCAAACAGAAAAGGCACCCCGTGTGGGCGCCGAGACTCGCCTCGGGGTTCGGACCGCGGCAAACGGCAAAGTGGCAAAGAACCTCAAACCGCGAGGGAAGCGCCGTGCAACGACGCTAGCGCCATCTAGCGGGCCGTCCAGAACAGTGAGAATTCGACTGAATGACATAGGCGACAGCCGCCCCTCGCAATTCCGCATCGGAGGCTGGACGACGGTGCCATCCTGCCTAGAGAAGAAGCGGCAACACTGCCGGCAAAAGTGGGGGAATCACGCTTATTCGTAACTTTAATTAACGTTATTGGAATTAAAAGTTATTCTCTTTAACGTTACTAAAAGTTATTATATTTACCGTTATAAGAATTAACCGTTATTTATTCACGGGAAGTTTTAACAATAACTTTTAATTGCTCTGGCATGCTTAAACGTTAATTCAATACCCTCTAAATATTCGGTAAAAAAAATAACAGAACTTAAAAAGGAAAGGTGGAAAATGTTAAGGTCCGAATTTCCGTTAAGTGAACGTTAACGTTAAGTTAACCCGCCCTGGCTCGGGCTGAGGGTACAGAACTTAACCTCAGACTACGAGCTGGGCTTGATGAACGCTTTCCGCCGCGTTTACGGTGCTGACCGGGACTTCAGGCAGAGCGGTTGTCTCTTCCACCACGTGGTTTGTGTGCATGGCGCAGTGGGCCGTCTGGAGCTCGTTGACCTCATGATGGAGAACGAGGTGGCACGGAAGATGCTGTGTCGCCTCTGCAGTCTGCCGCGGCTACCGGCTGACGACATCGCTGCTGGATACCGGGCGGTGTGCCAGGAGGTTCGCCACCGGGACATGGAGTTGTACCGGCGCGTATACCCTCTGCTGATCTACTACCACCGTGAGTGGCTCGTGGTGGTGCGTCCAACTCGCCTCAGCGTACATGGCCGGTACAACGCCACCAACAACACCTGTGAAACATCCCACAGGGACTTCGTCCGTGACGTGAATGTCCCGGTGCCCAACACCTGGGATGTTATAGGTATGTTTTAATGAAAAATTGGAGCACCTTCATTACGTACCGAATAACAGTATTTTCTTTCCCACACTTCATTTCCAACATTAATATCGAAATCTTAGCAATTAAGGCCAATTCGCACAAAAAAAGAAAAAATCGTTTTTGGTCTTGTTTTCAAGGGCCTATTAAAAAGGCCTTCGAAACATCGCACAGCGGGCCGCAAGACAGGTGAGGCGGTCAAAATTCCGGACGGGTTTTGGAGCTCCAGAGTCACTAAATGGTACAGGAACCAAGCGTGCGACCCAACCAATGGATTGTTCTCCGAACGAGGAATCGATTGGTGGGGTCACACGTTCGGTTCGAGACCCATTTAGCGACTCTCTTATTCAAAACGCGTCTAGAGTTTTGGCCGCCTGCGCCGGTTTCCTGGCCCACTGTGCATCGGGAAAAATTTGTCTTTTGTCAGACCCGTTAGTACGTGGAAGTTTCATGTTCTTTCTTTTTTCTACAGAGGGAATCCACTCTCGGCACCGCGATGGGGCGCACATTGTTGGGCAGCTGGAAGCAGGGAGGAACGCGGGGCGACGCCTGCGGCTGCCTAGGTACGTGCAGGCGGCAGCTCACATGCGGCGGCTGGAGAACGGATTCCGAGGGCACAGAGATGTTCTCCAGTTCCTGGACGCGAGCTCCTACCTCATGGAGAACGTCATGAGGGACCTACAGCAGTGGGCTCGCCCAGCGCAGGCAGAGGCTGCACAGCAGGCACCGCTGCAAGGCATGCCCCCTCCACTCCCGCCAGACCAGCCAGCTGATCCCCTGGTTCCATCGCCACCGCCATCACCTCCACCAGACCAAGGAGGCCCAGGCGGCCCACCCCCACCTGGAGGCCCACCTCCACCTGGAGGCCCACCACCGCCGGCTGGAGGCCCACCACAGCCGCCTGGAGGCCCACCACAGCCGCCTGGAGGCCCACCACAGCCGCCTGGAGGCCCACCACCACCGCCTGGAGGCCCACCACAGCCGCCTGGAGGCCCACCACAGCCGCCTGGAGGCCCACCACAGGCGCCTGGAGGCCCACCACCACCGCCTGGAGGCCCACTACCGCTGCCTGGAGGCCCACCACAGCCGCCTGGAGGCCCACCACAGGCGCCTGGAGGCCCACCACCACCGCCTGGAGGCCCACTACCGCTGCCTGGAGGCCCACCACAGCCGCCTGGAGGCCCAATACCGCTGCCTGGAGGCCCACCACAGCCGCCTGGAGGCCCAATACCGCTGCCTGGAGGCCCACCACAGCCGCCTCGACGCCCACGACCGCCGGATGGAGGCCCAATACCGCTGCCTGGAGGCCCACCACAGCCGTCTCGACGCCCACGACCGCCGGATGGAGGCCCAATACCGCTGCCTGGAGGCCCACCACAGCCGCCTGGAGGCCCACGACCGCCGGATGGATGCTCACCACCACCTCCTAGAAGGCGACTCCTCCTGCCTTATTGGCTGGAGCCGTGGGCTGCAGACGTGGTCCTTCTCAGTGAAGCGGTGCCCCCGCCGCCTGGAGGGCAAGCACTATCTGGAGGGCCACCCCCGCGGCCTAGGGGACCACCCTTGACACGTGGAGGACAGCACCATGCCCAACCGCTTCAACCTGGAGGTCCTCTCCAGCCGGGAGGCGCTGAGCCCATGCACCTGGAGGCTCCTCCTCCTCTACCTCCTTTCCTTGCCGCCGTCCTTGACGACGAGACCTGGGACGAGCTGGTGGACGACAGCTCATCGGCAGGTTCATGCTCAATGGACCTCTGCTTGTCAGACATGGACAATGTTGACTCGCCAGAACAGGCGGTGGAGATGGTTAGTTCTGTATTTACTCGTGTAGTTCATTTCTTTCATTGGTTGAGCTGAATGCTTAAAAATCTTCATGTGTAGGAGTGCACCGTGCCTGGGACGTCAATGTCCCTGGCCTGGGCTGAGCACCAACCAGTACTTCCGGGCTCTGCATGGCAACGACGCAGAGAGCAGATACGGGCTGCTGCTGCAAGAGCTTGTGCTGCTGAGGAGCACATAGAGGTGTGAATCCAACAAAGTGATGTTAACGATAAAAATTATTGCTCTTTTATGTGAGATATCCCTATAGCCATTTTTTTATCCGCAAAAAGGTGCAGTTGGAAGGTGAACCATCGCGGTGCACACCGGTCCCGATGGACATCTCAGACGAGGTACGTTTTCAACACTTCTGGAACGGAATTGAACCACAGTTTTATGCCCTGTACACTAAAGGATGTCAGCGCTTTGGCGTTAACAGATTACGAACAGTGCTTGGTTTAGTTCTCCCGAGCCCCACATTGCTTTAGCGAAAATGTCCAGGAGTTTACAGTTTCTATTCTGTACACCAGGATGACTCAGAAGGTGCTGTGATCGCGAGCCCTCGTTCCAACCACCATCGGGCACTAATGGACCGCCTTCAGACAGAAATGGCCATCGCCCTGGTTCGTGATGACGTGGCTGGCGAGGCGCCACAGCGACCACCTACACCACCGGCCAGCCCTGCTGCACTTGGCCTGGGTCATGAGGACCTGGCTGGCGTGGCAGCACAGCCACAGGGCCAATGGCCTTCGCCGCCTGGAAGTCCTGCAGCGCTTGACCTGCTTCGTGTGCAGGGCCAGGCTGGCGTGGCAGTACAGGCACAGGACCGATCGCCTTCGCCGCCTGGAAGTCCTGCAGCGCTTGACCTGCTTCGTGTGCAGGGCCAGGCTGGCGTGGCAGTACAGGCACAGGACCGATCGCCTTCGCCGCCTGGAAGTCCTGCAGCGCTTGACCTGCTTCGTGTGCAGGGCCAGGCTGGCGAGGCAGCACAGCCACTATTTCCACCACTACCTGGAAGCCCAGAGGTGGTGTTTCTTGAGGCGAGATTGCGACCTCGGGAAGAGGCCGCAATCCCTCCCTGGAGGCCTCCGACACCAGGCCGCATGAGTCCAGAGCTGGCAAGGGACCCATCGCCCGAGGTGGCACCTCCTCCTCCAGTGCCAGATGGTGGTAAGTATTGAGGTTTTTGCGGAGTTTAACATGTCTCAATACGCGCGTATTACAGTGTATTACGATGTATTACGTGTGTATTACACTGTATTACGCCGTATTACGTGCGTATCACGGACGGATTTTGCGTGTTTTATACTGTACTACGCGTGTATATTACACTGTATTACACGACGGCCTGTACAGGGTATTACGCGAGTGTATACCCCTCGATTTGCAGTGAAAGCTGACCCTCGATTTTTCTCACCACTAGTTCGGTATCGGGGAGTACCTTTAGGCCCGTCAGCGATGAGTTTGTCTTTCTTTAAGATGGTTGCACTGAATTTCCAGGTCCAGCGGAAATTGGCAGGGGCAGAGGTAGGAGAGGACGGCGTGGGAGGCCTCCACTACAAAACCGCCCTCCTGTGGAGCCAAGGCGGCCGGTCGGTAGGCCTAGAAGAAATCCGATCGGGCCGAGAATGCCGGGAAGGCGCGGCCGACCACCACATCGTCGGGCTCTTGAAGGTACGAAGGCTAATATTAGTCTTACATCAAACACAAAGACATGTACACCAGGTGCAGAATAAACTTATTTTTATATCGTTATAGATGAGAACCAAGATGAGGACGAGGACAATCCTCCCAGGGCAGGTGAGCGCATTTACGTTCCCCTCATTTTGTGTAAAAGTGAATCTCCAGAATTTACGAAAGTATGGCAAAATGTTGCCTTTGCAACTTATTACTTCATCTTTTTGTTGGTCATTGCAGATGTTGACATGGTCCTGCTATCGTCGGATTCTGAGGACGACGAACCTGCACTAGCAGGTAAGTACGCCTTTGTCACTTTTCATTTGTTACACAAAACGGGCCCGTACCCTGAACCAATTATTAATTTTTCAACAGTTGTGCCGCCCATGCACATGGAACTGCGGCCAAGGCAGCCTCCACCTCCTGACGAAGTCGATGAAGGTATGTTTCGCCGCCCCATTTGTCCATGCATGAAGTCTCTTGTTTCGCGGTTTGCGCAAGCGGAGGGTGCATTTAATTGTAAAATAGAGTAAAGTGGGAGTGGGGGTGGAACCATTTAATTCTAGCGGCAATGCCAAGGTTGATAACGCATTCTGTCGCGTTAAAGCTCGACTGAAAGGCGACACTTCTTAAACATCAGACTATTTCCTTATTTCTAGTGGACCTGCCAGACATTCCCCAGCTGGATCACATGTTTCAACATGATGCGCCTGCTCTTCCTGATGTGCCTGCGGCTGCCCCGGTGGATCCGGAGCGTGAGTAATCCATTTCTATGCATTGCTGGCGTGTTGGCGTGGATACACAGCAAATCCAAGTGTGAGGCAGTCCGACTCTTGTAAGTGTGCGACAAAATGCCCCACGCATGCAAACGTGAGACTGTTTCACACTTGGATTTGCAGTGTAAAGAAATGGTCTGGCGGTGGTGGATGAAATGGTGATAATAATAAAAAAACAGTGCACAGCACATCTAAACCTGTCCATCTACGAACAAAGTTTCCAAACATTTAAAATACTCTATGTTGTTCGTATTTGACAGTTTGTTACTAATTTTGACTTCTTCAAATTCAGTTGAGGCGAGGCGAGCGGAGATTCGGCGGCAAGACATCGCATACGGGGTGGGCCGCATACAAGATCAATTGCGGCGGCACGTGCGCGACGCCGAGGAGCGGGAAAGGCGGCATTCGGAAGAGGAGCGCGCGGCCCGCGGGGAGAGGCGTCGCCAGGACCTCGACCGTTTGGCTGTGCTGAAGACGGCGGCGGCGGCCCGACTCCCTCCCCACAACGAAGGACCAAACGCCATCTTCATCAGATTCCTACTGCCGGATGGCCGCCGGTTGCAGCGCCGGTTCCCTCTGGAATCTGATGTAGAGGTGCTCTATGACTTCGTCTTCCTGGAGGGTTTCGGAGACGTCGTGCTGTCGACGACAGTGCCCAATCGGAGAATACCGACGCGTGGCGTTTCTATAGAGGGGGCCGTCGGCTCCTATCAAGCCGTAATTATGGTGCAGGTTGCTGAGGGTAATTATTTTTTTAAGCGGTCTTGCTACCGCATCAATCTCCCCATCCAATCCTATCCCACCCCTTCATTTCAAGCTTAAACGGACTGCGCTTTGAAAACAGAGGGTTATTCTACGCTTCAGTTTTGCCTGTGTAAATTTGCCTTGGCTGGAATTTTTTTCTGAGGTAGAAATTGTTTCGTACACAAACTGAAGTTTGAAATGCTGAAGCATAATTTTGGAATTTATTGGTCATTCCTGTTTTTAACGATCTTGTGTACAAAACACTGACTTGATACTATTTTTACTCCTTTTCTATGGTTGGGCCGTCACCACCACCGTCGCTTTTACTCTTGTTTATACAGCCCGCCACAGAGGACCAGAGGAACGTAAGTCTCTGTTTGTGGGCATAGTTTTCAAGTGTAACGATTGACCAATTTGGCCGCAAAGGGTTGGAGGCTGTCCTTATAGGCACCAGTGTGGCCAGAAAAGTAGGCAAGAAGTAGTCCAAACACACAGGTGTGCGGTGGGCTGCATCTCCTCCTGCCTACTAGGCAGCTACTGAACAGCTGTGGCGAGAAGTCGCCTAGTAGGCAGGAGGAGATGCAGCCTGCCGCACCCCTGTGTGTTTGGGCTACATTTTGCCTACTCATCTGGCAACACTGATAGGCACTGAGGGGCCTGAAGCGCCTGATAGGTAGGCCACATTTCTGCCCGCGACACGGGTGTGGAGAGGGTGGCCTACGTTGCACTCCTTTCGTCTTCTCGGGGGCAAGTGCAAATGTGACAGTGATGGTGGAGGAGGCCAATAATTATAAAACTAGAACAGAATATTTAAATGAATTCCGTTACGAATTGAACACACTATATATCGTTTTCAGGTCTCCCGGATAATTGTGCTGTATGCCTCGAGGACCGGAGCACCTCAGTTTTTAGGGGCGAACTGAGGTGCAACCACCGGTTTCACTACGAGTGCATTGAAACGTGGCGGCTGACCCGGGTGGAACATCACCAACCAGTGGTGTGCCCCGAGTGCCGGACGCCATTCACGGATGTGGAGAGAAGGCCCAATAACGAGTAACAGGTGAGGAGATCCGACCACTGCCTATGCACTTATTTAGGCCTTACGTTTTTGTACAGTTCAAACAAGTAAATGGAATAAAATTATTCTGTTCATTGTCTCTTTAACAGGCGTCAGCTTCCTTCCTCGCCTATCTCCAAGATTTTTCTTAGACCTCCAAAGTGCCTTTTTTAAATTAAAAAAAAAAAAAAAAAAAAAGTTTATCTACACAGAGTGGTCCTCCCACTCTTTTGAATAAGTTACACAAGTAAGATTTCTATGACAGTCATTTAAGTATAAAACCAAAGATTTTGTACAAAAAAATATTTCTATGTCAATTATCTTTATGTATTTTTATTGTATATTTGAATTTAGTTTGACTGGGCAATGGATAACTAATACCGCCTCTGTCCGCAATGTTTGTTAAGACAGCAGTATTTATGAGGGATATTTATCTCTCACAAAGAAATAAGTATATTATATTGTTACAAAATTGTTCACAAGTACTTGTTTTTTCTAAAATCCATAATGTTAGAACTATTGGCTAAAATAATTTACAAACGCAATAAATATCTTGCACCATGTATGTATGTGCTTACTTTCAGTGATTCTTATCCCTATTTTGACATTTGCTGATGCAAACAGAAGAGGCAAAAATCCCAGGAAGAAAACATTTGCGAATCACAAGGCTAAAGCTCCATGTAATGCGGAATATAATGAACATTTTATTCACTTCAAATATACAAACAGAAATGAAGAAACAAGTTAGGACCAATGTGGAAAGTATACGGCAAGAATAAATCTTCAAATTTGTACAACATTCATTTTTCCCAATAAAACATTCTTTTGAAAAAATTTCTACTTGTGAAGATCACATTTAGTGGCTGTAAGACTCCCTACATTTAAAAAAAGAAAATCCAAGCAAGTCCTTTGTCAGCATCTAACTACAAGTCCCACATAAAAAAATACATAGATGTATTTTTTTATGCAGATCTGCATTAGGGGCCGTCGAAAAACACGATTTGCCGAGTTCAGCATCGTAATAGCACTCAAAATTTTTGTCTTTTTGTGCTGATTTCAGATCTGTGTCGCGTTTTGCGATTGGAGGTAATCTTGATCACCCTACTCCCCGTTTTATGTCCAAAACGGGCGTTTTTCGCGATTTTGCCCTTTCTAAGCCCAGATACCGTTATGGGAAGTTCGAGGAAGCTATCCTGCGATAAGGTTCTGTTCTCTAACACATAATTTAAGGTTTTAAGTCTATACAACATTCGGAGATCCACGCATAATAGCCAGACAGCTCGAAAAATTCGTTTTTTGGTGTAAAAAACACGACTTTTTCGTCCTTTTTTGCAGTTTTAACCATAATTATGGCCAACCACAGACTCTGGGGATGGGTCAAGTGGTGGTGGGGGATGTGACGAGGAAGGGGGAAAACAACCCTGGGCCAGCGCAGCGTCAGGAGGTGAAGGGGGGCAGCGGTGATGGCACGCAGCGGTTTGTTCCAATTCGGCCAAACGCCGTCGAGCTCCCCTGCTCGCCTCGCGAGGGTAGTGTATAGGTCTTAGGTCGGCCCAGGGGATGCCCCTTGCCTACCCAGGACCAGGGTGCAGCAACGACCTAGGGAGCGCGTGAAACCATGCTTTTCACTTCGGGGCAGGGGTTACGGACTTCTTCGAGATTATCGAAACAAGGCAATTTTCGGCAAAATGCTTTGCACAGATCGTAAGAACATGAAATTTAGGGTAACATAGGCTCATCGTGTGTACTAAAACTGTCACTTAAGCCCCCAATATATCGAAGTGAAAACGCCGAAAAATGCAATAAAAAAATCAGATAATGAAGGAAAAACCTCGGTAACGCCCTCGTAACAAAAACATTTTTTCCCTTGTTTCAAGTTAACTAGAAAGTTTCGCCAAGGGCAATGAGTCTATTTGACCCTAAATTTTATTTTATTTCGATCTGTGCAAAGCGTTTTGCAAACAAAGGCCTAGTTCCAACAATCTCGAAGAAGTGCGCAACCCCTGCAGGTGGAGAGCATAGCTTCACGCGCTCCCTACGCCGTTGGATCCTCCTGCCGAACTCACCACGAGGAGGTACCTGCACGTCGAGTCCCGCCCGCCCTGCCACCCGGCCATGAAGCTCTAACGCTTGTGCGACGCCTCGCCTTCGTTTTGACTTTGGGCTTTGCGTTTCTTGACGTCACCTTGGTCCTGATTATCTCATCACGGCGCTCTTCACCGACAACTTGCTGTGCTTCGATGAATACCTCCGTACTGCCAGCAACGAGGGCATACTTAAGTACCCTCCACTGCCCTGCTCGCCTGTCACACCCAAGCAGTGGAGAGGTATGTGCGGGAGGTGAACATAGCAGCACAGCAAGTTGTCAGTGAAGAGCGCCGTGATGGGATAATCACGACCACAGTGACGTCAAGAAAGGCAATGCCTAAAGTCAAAACCAAGGCAGCTTTCAAGGCGCCACTCCACACAAGCATTAGAGCTTCATGCCCGGGTGGGAGGGCAGGCGGGACGCGACGTGCAGGCACCTCTTCGTGGTGAGTCCTGGGTAGGCAAGGGGCATCCCCTGGGCCGACCTAAGACCTATACACTACCCTCGCGAGGCGAGCAGGGGAGCTCGGCGGCGTTTGGCCGAATTGGAACAAACCGCTGCGTGCCATCACCGCTGCCCCCCTTCACCTCCTGACGCTGCGCTGGCCCAGGGTTGTTTTCCCCCTTCCTCGTCACATCCCCCACCACCACTTGACCCATCCCCAGAGTCTGTGGTTGGCCATAATTATGGTTAAAACTGCAAAAAAGGACGAAAAAGTCGTGTTTTTTACAACAAAAAACGAATTTTTCGAGCTGTCTGGCTATTATGCGTGGATCTCCGAATGTTGTATAGACTTAAAACCTTAAATTATGTGTTAGAGAACAGAACCTTATCGCAGGATAGCTTCCTCGAACTTCCCATAACGGTATCTGGGCTTAGAAAGGGCAAAATCGCGAAAAACGCCCGTTTTGGACATAAAACGGGGAGTAGGGTGATCAAGATTACCTCCAATCGCAAAACGCGACACAGATCTGAAATCAGCACAAAAAGACGAAAATTTTGAGTGCTATTACGATGCTGAACTCAGAAAATCGCGTTTTTCGACGGCCCCTAATCTGCATTTTAAATTTACTACAAACACATGAGTGTGTGTGACACCATTCCATTCTCACTTCAAGTCCAGTAAACATCACAGAATACACTTCACTAACTTTAATTAAAACAATGCACTAAATGTGCAAAGCTGAACAGCAATACGTGGCAGAGAGAATCGCAGAACAGAAATATTGGTGAACACCTCCACTTGAGTTTACCTACAAAAAGTAAAAACAATGTAACAGAGATGACTCTATGACATATTTCCCACAGTATCAATGAACTTCATACCCTTATTTGGCATCCAACTTGGATAAAACATCATGCTCAAGAGGGCACGAGATACTCTCACATCAAAGACACCCGATTGAAGTTCTTCCTGAAACATGACAAACAGATGAACATTATTAAGAGCCCTCAAGGAGAAATTATGTGGTCAGCAGCAAGCCAGCCAGCTAAGAACACAAATTTTGAAGACAGAAAACCACTGTCCAAAAGTAACCAAAGCAAAATACTTAAAACCAAAATTAGCATTTCAGTAGACTCTGTTTTCTTTGGTTGCATATAAGTAAAAACTAAAGAAGAGTACAGCTAAGTATATTTTTCAATAAATCAAAAGTACAGAGTTAAATTTGGTCATTATGACATCAAATAACCTGCCACTATCAGTGATTTTATGGAAACAACTGTAAAATGTCTGCTCAGGGCTAGCCCTCAGACCTGCTTTGTCTTGTCAATAAATACAACAATATGAAGATATTAAGAGGTCCAGGGGGAAAAAGGAGTAACATACCTAATAAGTTGCTGGTGGCTGGGGATGAGACGTCCACTGTGTAAACCTACCACTGGTGGCTGGATCTGTGGAGAGCGGTGAAAGGAGATGAGCCAGGAGCAACCATCCTACAGACAAACATATAAAAAAATAAAAAAAATAAAATAAGATTGACGCAAAGAGAAATATATGCAATGCAGCTGCCTATTTGAGACCCCATGAGATTTATTTGATTGCAATAACAAATGACTCTACTTCACTCAAGGCCAAAAAACAAAGTGTCGAGTCAATTCGATCAGTGACAAAGAGGATAAGGCTGTAGTGACGCAGGTGGACAGGCACAGGTGCTCCGCACCAATGTGTCCAGCTCTGTTTTTTAAAAGACACCGTGAAAATTCAAATCTTACCGATTAATGACGCGGCGAAGAACAGATGAATTTTTGTTTTGACTATGCAGAACCCCATGCTGGATCCTTGGCTTCTGAAGGAAGACTCGTCGGGTCCTGTCAACTCCCTAGTTGGTTCCGCAGTTCACTCGCCAGGTACATTCCTACCAAACGCATGCTCCTGTGGCCCTGCAACAACAAAAACGCAACTGAGTAAGGAAAACAGACAGAACGAGCATAAAAATAGACGCCGATAAAGCATTCGAGGCGACGGAAGGTTAGGAACGGAAAAAAACGCATTTTTACGACAGAAAGCATGACATTACGAGGGAGACGCAAGGGTGCACACAGAGTTGGAGTGCACAGGAATTAAACCTGTTTCAGGGCGAGAAGCAGTCGCTAAAACGCAAATTCCTCTACAACTCACTTGGGTATGTTTGTAAAGACGAGAAGAATCACAACAAACAGACGACCTTGATCGTACGATCGCAGGTGGATTCACCGCTTTCGACCAACAAAATTTACCGTTCACTTCGAGTACCGCCACCGTCACAATTATTGCAACAACATAACACCACCCTATGGGTTAATAAAAACAATGGACGATGATAAAGATGAAAATAAGGAGACCGGACAGCCAGCATGCGCATAGACGACTTGAGCTAGGAGAAATAAAAAGAATAGAAGAGGAACCTTCACGAACATGGCGGCCGGTTCCTGATTGGTTCTCGCAGCCACTCAGTATGAGAAGTAGCGAGGTGCCCACGGGTGCTGTGGCGGCTAGAGATCAGAGATCCTCCCGGGGAGGTCGCTATTGGCAGCAGACGCGCAGCACCACGGGCGGGGCTACCCTTCACCTCTGCGAACGTTCCCCTGGCCCAGCCGCCGTGGTGCAGTGCATGACCACCACCAGGTAGTAGTACGGCGACGGACTGGCAGGCGCAGCACCACGGGCGGGGCTACCCTCGACCTCTGCGAACGTTCCCCTGGCCCGGCCGCCGTGGTGCAGTGCATGACCACCACCAGGTAGTACGGCGACGGACGGGCAGGCGCAGCACCACGGGCGGGGCTACCCTCGACCTCTGCGAACGTTCCCCTGGCCCGGCCGCCGTGGTGCAGTGCATGACCACCACCAGGTAGTAGTACGGCGACGGACTGGCAGGCGCAGCACCACGCGCGGGGCTCGCCATAAGGTCTGTGGACGCGCTCCTGGCGACAGCTCTAAGGGGCCGAAGGAAAGGCCTTGGCGGGGTGCTCGCACCGTGCGCGGCCACGGCCTTCCCTCCCCATCTCCGGTCACAGCGCGCTGCAGTCGGTTTGCCGGTGCCCGATGGAGCCCTGGGCGAGGCCGAGGCAGACCTCGCCGACGTCACCCCAATGGCGTCCTTACACCTCCCAGGACATTTCTCAGCCTTTACGAAATGTTATGGAGAGTGCTGAAAGTGACGTATGTGACGCTCAAGGCCGGTCCTTCCTTCTGGTAGCACGAGTCACAAGTTCACGATGTGGGCCTTCTCCAGCGTGTCCAGGTTTAACAATCCTCTCGTGTTCTAGAAGCTGCGTCTGTGGTGTTCGCTGACGTCCTTCCTTACCTCTCGGTGCACTCGGGCGGAACAGGAATCAGCCCGGTGGGTAGGCAACCCATCGTGCCGCGCACAGTGCGCGGCAGCGTGCGGCGATACCCCGTGCCGCTGAACTCACGCCAAGCTTGGGGACGGTCCCCGGGTGGTCTGGGGAGTATGGTAGTCGAGGGAGGGGGGTATGGGCAGGACATAAATACAATGGAAACTAAATTAAAAATAAAATAAAATTTAATTGAAATTAAATTAAATAAAAATTAGCTTAGAGAGACGTTTGGGGCTGGGCTCGTTACTTATAAGCACACTTGATCTAAAACTATACAAACCAATTTCAATTAGTTTCTATGGTTTTGACTAAACATTGGCACACTTGATCGAAAACAAAAACAACATTATTAACATATCTATATATTTACACAAATAATGGGCACACTTGATATAAAATCAGTCCATTTTATATCATGTGTGACCTTGGTTTCTCATGGGCTCAGATTATTATTTAATTATCAGAAATTAATTGTATTAAATGAAATAATTATAAAATAATTGAAATTGTTTTAAAAAAATAAAAACTGTTTCAATTAAAAGAAAATGTCTTCATTGGTGGATGGCTGCCTGACCAAAGTTAGACAAATTGCTGTTGTGAAAAGTGGGATGACGCGAGACTACAAGGGTGGTATGAGAAACTAGTTGGCGATACTGAGAGTACGGTATGTTTCTCCAGGCGAGTTGTAAACAGCGCGCACGAGGCTCCAGGGTCAGTATGAGAAACTTTCGGGGCACAACAGGACACAACTGGCTAGCCTCGCACCAACGCGGGTAGCAGACGACGCAAAGCACGTAAATAGTGTCTGAGCGTCCCAGCGAAAGAGGAAGTAGTTATTTGCAGTACGGATACTGCATCTAACGGACATTCTGCTATCTGCAGTACGGCCGTGGAAGGAGGCAAGCCGCCGGAACGTGCTCCTGTTGAGACTTTCTCAGACTTTCTGACAAGATGCTTCATTATCCCAATAGGGTCATCAAGGATTTGCGCCAGCTGGCAAAGGTCAGTGTGTACATTTATGGGATCTATATGATAACCATCGTGCTAGAGTCATGGCTTTATTGTATCAATGGATAACTTCACTTGAGAGAGGTCTCCTTTTCAGCCCAATCACATACGGTAAATTTCTGACCATTCGGTAAATTTGGTCCAAGCGCCACACCCATTGAGCTTCTTACCTTGTTTTCTGTAATTTTCCGTATTAACCTACTCCCGGCTGTCCACTGTGGCAGGTGCACGTGTCTTCATTTTAGAGGTTATGAACTGCCTTCATTGCATTCCTGACATCTCTGTTGTAGAATGACGAAGGCATAATCCTGGAGGATGCCTCGAATCTGGCCGAAGTGAAGGTGGCGTTCGATGGTCCACGTAATACCCCACATGAATCGGGAAGGTTCCGCCTTGTCCTTATTCTGCCCGACGAATTTCCATACAAACCCCCTGAGGTAAGTCACAAAAGGACTCCACATTTCTTTTTTTTTTTTTTTTTTTTTTTTTTTGGAGGTGCATTTCTTCACATGCAATGTTAAAAGTGTTTCCCATTATTGCAGGTTCAAATGCTAACTGAAGTGTTTCACCCTAACATTGAGAAATCTGGAAAGGTCTGCATGGACCGTTTGTCGGATTCATGGTAATTATTTTGATTAATTAGTCTTGACACTAATATTTTGAGTCAAGCTCTTAATTTTATGATTTTTCTAAGAGCTGGAATGTACTTATGTTTTGTTGTAGGAATGCATCAATCCGGCTGAAGACAATCTGCGAGATGGCTAGGTCTCTTCTGGATGAGCCGAATCTTGACAGCCCTCTCAATGACGATGCTGCACGTATGCTTTGCAGTGACCCTGAGATGTACGAAAGAACAGTAATTGAATGGACTAAGCATCATGCACATGGTGAGGCTCTGTCTTTTTTTATGCTGAGTTTGCCTTTTTTTGGAATACGTTTTTAAAAGACATTCTTTTTTTGGCTTCAGGAACTTGCACTTATCCACCGTTTGAGAGAATGGTTGAAGTGGTTTCGGCATTGACTGCAGACATTGACAAGGCATTAAAAATTCTAACAAGCTGCTATTGGAACTGTCAGATGGCTAAAGATAGGGTGCTATAGATGTACTTTAATCTCATGAGGGCATTGAAGTGATGGAAATAGAGTGACTACTGTTAGTTGTTGTTGGCTCACTCCTCTCCCACCTCCTGTGGCAGCGGAGTGTGGGACTGGGGTGAACTTGGCTGCTATGCCAAGGCCAGATGGTTGTTGCTTTACGGGAGCCAACTCTGCGCCACTCCTCTTAAGGCCGGTCACTCAAGGATTCTTGATTTGAGAATAATGTCCCCTTGTCCTTATTCGTCTGTGATATTCACGTTTAAAATTTCCCCTCCCTTCATTCCCCTGTGATATTCGCGCTTAAAATTTTCCCTCTAGTCATTCATGCATTTTCTCCCCTTATAATTAGTATTTGATATTCGCGCTTACAAAGTTACTTTTCCTCTTGCCTCACTTCCATGCCCTCATGCTTAAGAATTTCTTTGGACTCTTTGCTTGGATTACATTTGTTAATTAACGTTTTGAGGTTTTTCACCTTTATATCATTTTTACCTGTTTAGTTTGTAATGTGAGATGTGAGTTTGAAATCTCCTCAGAAGTAAGACTCGATGGGAATTCAGAAGAGAGAGAGTCTTTCTTTTTGAAAGGTATCTTCTTTGTCTTTCTACATTGTTTTTTTTTTTTTTTTGTTTTTTGTCTCAAACATTATCGTTTGTCAATAAATGATTTGACTCGAGGTGTTCTTCCATTTCATATTACTTTACCTATTGCTCACTGATTGTCATGAGTGCAAGAGTTATGGCCTGTCCAAGGACAGGGTAATATTCATCATCACCACATTAGTTTCTCAAATTATAAATTGTAACAATTTTATGTTCATAAAGGGAAGTATAGATTGCATGAGCAGTCTTTCGTAGACTCGTGATGGACAATAGCCATGGTTCCTTGGGAGACTTGGTCCAGGAATAGGATCATATTCATTATCACACAAGGAAACTAACCATTTTAAGTTTAGTCTTGGTGATAATTAATGATCTTCCATTATCAAACAGAGACGAGTGAAAATGGCAACAGCTTAAGTAATGTGGCTGTTCATTGGAAATTTCTTAAGGGGTGCAAACTCCTACTTTTGTGTCTTGAGCGAAGTAGGAAAATCCATTGAATGATTTCATTAAACATCACTTATTTTATTATTGATACTATTAAGATACAATCTGGATGTTGCCTCCATTATTAAACAAAACAGAGCTTAAAACCAATGATATTAAAGCATACATCAATCATTTTTTAAATTATTCCGGATGTCTTATGGTCTTAAGGGTTTTCGCTGGAAATTTATTAAAAGAGCATTGTTTGGTGTTAACAAGTTCTCAAAGGGGATTCTACGGGCAGTGATACACTCCTAATTTGGGGTGTTCTGAGAGCAAGCGCCTTTGTCAGTTGCATCCACTTTTAGAGCGCCTAAGGCGTCTTCTTGTAAGACGCCATAGGCGCTCCCCACTGAAACGCCTTTGTCGCTCTCTGCCGAGACACCTTGCAGACAAACCAGTCATTGAATGGATCAAAAGGTGCCTCCCATGGAAACGCCTCTGCTAGCCACAGCAGCTCGTTACCCTGGACAAGGCGTTCTGGGAGCAAACACCTTTCTTGTGTGGCTTCTAATATGGCTTGCAAAGGTGTTTCCATAGGAGGCACCTTTTGGACTGGTGTGTCTGCAAGGTGTCTCGGCAGAGAGCGACAAAGGCGTCTTAGTAGGAAGCGCCTATGGCGTTTTACTAGAAAGCGTCAAAGGCGCTTGCTCTCAGAACACCCCAAAATAGGAGTGTAGTCGAGCTGTCGTTGGATTTTAGACATTGAGGCCATTGGGGCCATCCTCATTGAGTGGCAGGGAGCGCGCGTGAGTTTGAATTCGGAATCGGCGCTGCGACCGGGGTTTGACAATGTCTTAGGAGGTGGACACATAAATCACTGAGTTGAGTTACAGGAAATTTATTTTGAGTTGTAATAATGAGTCCTGCAACTCAGTCAGCCACCTACGTGTCCGTCTACCCGAACAAACCCCGACCCACAGCCGTCTCCGCATTCGAATTCTCGCGCGGTTTTGCCACTCAGTGAGCTTCGTGACGTCAGCATTGGAGGACCTCTAGTGACTCACTACTGACTGCTGAGATTCCCATACTAGCCGCGTAGTCTCGCGTGTAGGGATTTAAAGCCCGGTAATATTACCCGTAAGATTCGGTAACTTACGCGTAAATTACGGTAAGTTACGGTGAGGCGGTAACATTGGTAATATTGGTAATATTGGCGTATACGCATATTAAGGCGCAAATCCCGCTCCGGCGGCGTTGCGGCAGTGCATTTGAGCTTTCCGCGCGTCGGGCGAGCCCTGCTGTGTTGCCATATGGCTGCTGCTTGCCCCCGCCTCGTCACAAGCGGCCGGTCTGGCTGCCGGAATCAGACAGTGAAGAGGAGGAAGATCATGTGCCGGTGGACGAGCCTCTGCGTGAGCCCGAAGCGGAGCAAGGGCCAATACCGCGTCCTCTCCCGCATCAGCAAAGGGTTCCTACTCCTCCTCATGACACCGCGGCTGCGCCTGTTCCCCCCAGGGCGACCGCAGCCGCGGCTACTGGTACCGAGGCCCGACTTACCAGGTCTCGCAGAGCACGCCCTCCACTGAGAATGAAAGAGTCATGATCAATACCCATTTTTGGGTGAGGAACACTTTATCACCCGAATTTGGGAGATGAGCGGTTCTCGCGAAATGGTTAATTTTGGGCCCCGAAACTTTTTGAAAAAAAGTTCAATTGAAACCGGTTTTTTTGCATTTATCTTGTTAAGAACACCACTAGGGATCATGGATTCATCGGGGCGAGCTATCACCCCACTAATATAGAAAATATCGCAATTTTAATTTTTTTGCTGTCCACGGAAATTACACAGCCTCAGAAATTGTCCACGGAAATTACATTTTAATGGGCCCTTAGAATAGGTGCGATACGAACGCAAACGCCTAGCAGTTTAGGCAGCTCCCTCCACATCTGTGCATTCTGGTTCCATGTTGCGTGCCTCACAATAAGATTTCGGGCTAGACCACAGTTTGATCGTATGCCGTTTCCGGCCCGACATATGCCCGCGTGCACTGCCAAACGGGACATGGCCGTCCTTACTAGGGTGCCACGTTTTGCTGGAGGAGGAGAACCTCATGCGGCTACAAGGTCCCACTCGTAGTGTGACCAGTAAGTGAGGAGGTATACATTTCCCGGGAGGGGTGCGGGGCCCCCACCCTAGAACAGCCTTTTTGAGCAGGACTGGGTCCGGTGTCCACCTCCCCCGGCTTAATTCCCTGTCTCGGAAACAACTGTGAATTCATTTTCTTCTGACCACGGTGGCATAGTGTTTACCTCCCAGGCGGTACCTCTCACACTTGGCAAATGATGGGCCCTACAATGGACAACGGAGGAAAGTCCCACTTGATCAGCTCCGGCGTGTCCTCTATGTTCGGAAAATATTAAATAATGGGTGCGGTCAGTTAAGGAAAAGTTGATCGGCGGTGCGGTCTATTTAGCCCTCCTAGCATATGGCACCAACGTTTACTAACCTATATTTTCGGAAAGAGTAAAGTTTGAGAAACAGATTGCTGTAACTTATTCGATAAACTGGGGAATTTGAACGGCAAGCTTAGGAAAGACGACATGTTGCTTAACATATCGGTCAGGTTAAGTCCACCGCAAGTCTTAAATGGTCTGGTCAGCTAGACCCCAAAATACAGCGAGCCTATTTTTCGCAAGACTCAAAGCTTTCGTTTAAGCTCTCCGATCTGAATAATCAACGTTGAACGGTTTCACTGACTCGCAGTCAGAACTGTCATGGCAGTACGCCGGCCGCGCCGAACAAAGCAGCATAAAACCGCTTGGTTGTCCAGAAAATACATTGTTTGACCAATCTGATGAGTGGAGTCGAAAGCTTAGACTCTTGCAAAAAGTCGGGTCGCTGCTCGTTTGGGTCCATTTTGTGACTTGCGGCGGGTTTAACCAGATGGATGTTGTGTTAAACTACGCCACGACTTTCCTCAGTTTGCCTTTTGGGTGCTAAGACTCAAAACGTCAAATAGATTACAGAAACCATTTCCCCTTTTAGAATATGTATAGGTTTTTAACTTTTGTGCCTGAAATGCCTGAATTTGCATTTGAGACGGCTAAAAATACCGCGGCGCGAGCAGTGGGCCGCTTGATCGACCTGCCGATCAACTTTTCTTCAAGTAAACGCACCTATGATTGGCCAGTGACCTATATTCAGTGCATGCTTTCTTGGGTTAGGCCATAAGAATGGCATTCCCTCAATAAGAGAGGTTTAAAACAGAAAAGTATTGACATACTTTAGAGCTGAGGCCCATTACGAGGCGAAAATCACGTGAAACGCAACGAAAACCCCATTTTGTCCACGGAAATTACAGTCCACGGAAATTACATTATTGCATGAAATGGGGTTTACAAGCCAAATCAAAATTGGCACCGGAACCAAAATTTTACTGGAACAACTTGTCTACAAGGCAAACACACAAGGATTGGTTCGCAATCAAAATTTTGAATGGTCTGCTAGCAATGGGTGGAACGGAAATTACACTTATTGCTTGCTAGGCCAATTTTTTCGCCGCTTTGAAACACATTTAAGTTTATATTTTCCGTTCTAATGGTGCCACATTACTCCGCCACTTTGCAAATTGTGTAGAACGAATGCACCAACAATATGAGAAAAGTTTTAGAACGATCGCGCATAAGGTAGAAAAACCGTCTCAAAAAAACCGATTTTAGACTTTTCGAATTTTAGCTGTGGAGGACAATTTTCGGAGTCATCTTGTGTCTGCAAATTTTACCCGAGAGATACGTTCTACACGTCAAAACGTAGCCTCACTTGCGTAAAACAAAATGCACTTCGCGAAAGTGATTTCTCATATTCCCTTGGGCTGTAGTAGAGGCGCGAAGCCCCAAATCTGGAGCGTAGGACATCAAAAAGTGTCCACGGAAATTACATTCTGGGGTAAAACTTGCAATTAAATGGTGGAAGGAGGCAAAATTTCATCCTGATAAGAATTGTACCTTGTCCGCAAGGTCAAAAAACATTAAGGTAGAAAAAGACCCCGTTCAAATCGACTTCAGGTTGGAAGAACCAGAGAGAGGACACAAAATTATCACATTTCGCGAGAACTGCTCAGATAAAGAATTCCTCACCCTAATTTTTAGTCATGATCATGACTCTTTCATTCTGAGTGTCGTTAGAATGACCGGACTTAAGTAGAATATGTGCGTACCTGTACGTACCTGCCTATTGTATAATGGCTAATGACTATCTATCGTTTACTCTCTGTACTCTTATTACTTGATTTTGTACTTTTCCCCTTTCATTGTACGTGTTTGTAGAACCCTTTATGTGAAAATATAATTTATTTTCAGTATTTTCGTATAAATTCTTGATTTTTTAGAAAAATACCAAAATTACCGTTATATTACCGTATATTACCAATATTACCGTAACTTACGGTAAGGGTTTTAAATTACCGGTATTTTTAAATCCCTACTCGCGTGAGACTTGCGGTCTGTCAGTTGCGGCCGATCAATTTCTCTTACCAACAATGTAGCCTCGCGTGAAGGATGACTGATGTGAGCTGAGATATTTCTCATTCCAACTTTTGAAACATCGCTCTGCTTAACTTAGGGCAGGAGACAGCAGAGCGTTGTAGTCGCGACGTAATTAATTATTAATTATAATAATAGTAATCAATAATAATAATATTAAAATAATTACTGATAAATTGCAAAATTAAAAATATTTGTATTTATTTTTAGAACAAGTGTGCTCATAAAATACAAGCTGCTCCCAAAAAAGGAAAAGAAAGATTTTTGCCTCATTCAAAAATGTTAAATATTTAACCAGTATAAGCGCACACTTGGTCTAATATTAAAAGAACATTTCCAATTAGTTTTTTCACAACATAAATATTGTGACATAGTTGATCTAAAAATGATTTTAGTTTTAGATCATGTGTGCTAATAAGTAACGGGCTCATCTCGACGTTTGCTCTATCGAGTCTTGCTTTTAGAAATAAGGGAAAATACAAATTAATTCAAAAGTAAATTATAGTTTATTAGAAACTGTGCAGAAAGTACGTCTAAACGCACTGTCTTTTTTAGAGCAAGCTCTAGGAAAGCAAGTTTGTTTTCTGAGTGCAAAGCAAGTTTGTTTCAGGGAGAATTTGTGGCGACTCCGTATTTTTGGTAGCTCTATTTTACTAAAATTTTCATCGTATTTTCTTAATATTTTGGAGGTTTTATGACTTTTTCAATTTTTTTTTCTCATGAGTAGAGTAGTCCTTAGTGATGCAAATGACTTCTGGGGGGTCCCGATACCATCAGGGATAGCCATTGGCCAAGCAATTCTTTACATCCAATACAACAAAATTTTCCAAAACCTTCAAATTGCTCCAGAATCTGAACCCTTTGGAGTAGATCAAAAAAAATTTATCTGGCGACTCAGGGGACCACCCTGAGTGGATAGACACCCCTGTGGACTAAATCCGTCACCATTGAATTCGGGGGCTGTGTTGACTTGGCGTGGAATTACCCATATGGATCATGTAGAAATTAAAAAGTACATTGGAATTGACAAAAAGTGAGGTTTAATGGACTAAATACCCTATATAATGAAAAAACAAAGTGCAAAGCTGAAGAGAAAAAAGAACATATTACGTTTGCACAAAAAAAACCTTTTGGCAACAGATAAAAAGTCAATGAGAGTCTAAGAGTGTCGGCCTTGCACTGAGACTTTCGATTTAGAGTTACACTTCTTCCTCTTGACACAGCAAAACTCAACGGTATAACTTTCGAAGAACTGCAGCCCGCAGAGAAGTTTTCTCTTTATCACAAACATGTTTGCAATATGTTCAGGAAGCAAAAACGGGCAATAAGACTCTTAGATCGGATAAATGACCAAAAGATATCCTGCAGGGGCCTCTTTAGAAGCAATGGAATATGATCCTAGCAGGCTTATTCATCTATCATGCCTCAATATTTGCAAAAAAATACCTATCTCTTCAAACACGCTCCTCCGTGCACAATCATTACACTCGGAATAAGGGTAGGATATATGTAAAGAGGTATGTCAGAGGAGCAGTAGCGGCGTAAAGTACTCAAATTTTCAATAAACTCCCAAAGAGAATTAGACAGGCATGCTGCCTTTAAGAATCAACTCAAAGCTTATGCTATCGAGAGGGAACCATATACTCAGTCGAGGGGGCACAACCTACCACATTCGTTGTACAAAATTTGAACACATTCCCACATTCTGGAGGCAAAAACGCCTGAAAGTACCCAACATGAGTGACAAATACAGCAGAAATCTTGCACATTCTCACATTCATTGTACACAAAATCTTACAGTGAGGCACCCCTCGGTCTGAGTTTGTTGAGTGGAGTTTGTGAGCGAAATATATGAATCTGAATCTGAAAAAAATAACCAGTTAAGTTCTGAGAGTGTTCTTCGGCGGCTTTTCCTTCTCCGCACGTCAAAAGAGAGAAAACCCGCCTGTATCGACCAGGATGCGCCGCGAATTGCTAGTCCTTTACAACCGAACGCCAGCACTCGTATTCAATCAGACTGAAAGCTTCAGTCAATGGGACATTTTGGCAGGCAGGCCGCACGCTCGCCGGCCGTCTTCGAGTAAAAAAAAAGCCCCAGTTGCTTCGCTGGAGTGACGCAGCACGCACGATGGCCAGCCCTCGCCAAGTGACGTGCTTTGCCGTGTTCGTCGTGGTGCTGTGGGTCCCGTCCGAATCGCTGCCCACAACCTGGGATTCCATCGGGCAGAGGGACAAGACGGCCGCCGGCGAGGCGCGGCACATCCACGACTTGCTGGCGCCAGCCCTGCTGCGCTGCGGGCCGTCCCCCCCGCAGTTGGTCATCGTGGGGACGCCGAGGTGGCTGGACGCGTTCCTGGGGCTGCAGCAAGCAGCGGCCGCGCGGCTGCTGCGCCGCCCCACTGGGCCCTGGCCGTCCCCCAGGATGCACGCCGTCCTCGCCGAGCCGAGCGCAGTCCTGGTGATTGCCGAGGACGAGTCTACTGACCTGCTGGCCGCGCTGGAAGGCATGCAGAGATACACTGCATACCGCATCCTTCTCTGGACTTCTGTCAAGGCGACCTGGGGACGGAAGGAATGGGCTGCAGTCACAGATGCCGCAACGCGGTCTCTTTTCGCAGAAACAACGCTCGTTGTGGACGTCGCTGGCGTCGGTCCCACCGTGTACTTGTGCTCCCCCGTGGACGAGTCTACGCACTTACTTTCAAAAGCCATTCCGCAGGGGGTTTGTGAGCCACGGTCGGTTTCGTTCGAGCCACCATGCTACTTTTTGGGCCACGCGTCGAGAAGCGGCTCGTTTCATTGTTCTGACGATCAGACAACTGCGTACAAAATTCTGTTGACCAGGTTTATTGAGGTTGTCAGTCGAGAGGTGGACACGCAGACGCACTTGGTACAGAATGTGTGGCTCCAGGTCGTCTTGCAGTGCCAGTTCGACGTGATCAGCTCGGTCTTCCCAGTGATTCTTTCGAAGGGCACCAAATATGAGTCTTATGTGTGGGGCATGGAGAGGCTGGTGGTGCTGGTGGCCTCCGGGATGGGAGAGGGCAGCTGCCTGGTCGACGGCGTCACCAGAGAATTCTCTGCCACAGTGTGGGTCGCCACGGCGATGGCCGTCCTCGTGGTCGCCACTGCACTGCTGCTGCTGAGCGGACGCACGGCGGCCTTGCTTGACGCCCTGGCCCCCCTCGTGGGGCAGGGCGGGTCGCTGGCGGACAGGGGCGCGCGCCGCCCGTTGCTGGCCGCCTGGCTGCTCGTCTGCGTCGTCCTGTCGTCCAGCTACACCGGCAAGCTCGTGTCCCAGCTTTTCGTCGGATGCGATTCTAACGAAATGCAAACGCTGGAGCAACTAGCAGAAAGCAATTTGACGATATACGCGGAAGTTGGAATCGCAGTTGGATCCCATAATACCCGGTTGTCTGGCCGTATTAACGTATTGCTCTCTGATTCAATGCAAGACTTTTTGAACGCCGTGGTGAACCGAAGCGCCGCCATCGTCGTGAGAGAATCTGCTCTGCCGATTCTCGTTCCACACCTGCCCAGGCTGAAAGGCGTCCACAAGTTCACCTTGCCTGGGCAGTTGATGACCAGCTGCTTCTTGGCAAAGAAGGGCTCTCCCCAGGGAGCGAAGCTCAAAGCGAAACTGGGCCGATTTCTAGCTGCCGGCATTACACCTACGATTGTCAACAGGTTCCAGGATGTGTGGGACACCAACTTGTACTCGGTGGAGAGGGCCAGGGCTGTCCTGACGCCCAGTGCCTCTCCGCTGCACCTGGCCCAGCTCCGAGTGTGCTTCGTGCTCCTGGGTGGCGGCCTTCTCGCCGCGACCGTCTCCTTCGCCGGCGAGCTCTTAGCGTCTCGGCTGCAGAGACTGCATGCCTGAACTAGCAACTGGGTGGTTGGCATCGAAGGGAGCTTATTCGGGCCCCGAATTTTGCACTAGTAAAGTTGATCGAAATGAACTTCAATTTACAGGCTCTCATTTGATTTTGTCGTCCCAGAAACGTATTCCTCTAGGCCGCTACGCCAAGGTTTCAGCAATTTGGAAATTTCAATGATGCGCGGAGTTCGCGAGTGACAGCGAGCGGGCCTGGCGGGGCGTCACTTACTCAGCATCCTCAGACAAAAAGATTTTGCGCTAGGGATGCGGATCGAAAGGGAAAATATCGATATTATGGTATCGATAGTATCAAAAACTTCCGATTTTTTCGTGCTGATATATCGGTTTAAAATATCGATATGCCGATATATCGTTTGATATTTGAATATTTTTTTAAATTGAGAAATATTTGGTTGTGTTTTAAACTGACGTCTTCGCTGTAATACGGGGATCAAAGGGATCAAAAAGGAATTTTAAATAAATTCAGTAATGACTAAAATGGTCAAAAACAAATGTTTCTGCTTATTAATCACAAGAAAAGACAAATAAATGGCACAAATGAGTAAAAATAAAATGGTGGTGAGAACTACCACATTATTCGAAATTTTCTTATCTTAAACATTTTGCTTGAAAACAAAATTAAGGTGGAAAAAAATAGCGCTCAACATCACATATAGGCAGGAACAAGAAATCAAAAAAGCCATAATGGCATTCCCTACCGTGCCATATCCCACACATAGTCACTTGTGTTAGACAAGAACAGTCTTTGGCTGAAATGTTTCGTGCTCAGTCTGTTAGCATCATCGGTCATAATGCGTCCTGCGTCTGAGAACACACGTTCCGAGGGCACCGAAGTGGCGAGCAACGGCAGGTAAGCACGGGCTCCTTGGTACAGGGAAGGGTACTCCAGCTTTATTCCCTCCCACACTTCCAGTGGATTGCCTGTTCAAGGCGCCGGGCGTCGTTGCAGGAAGGACCGAAGCTCCGTGCGTGCCTGCCCCCCGATTTCGTCCGACGTCATGTTGGTAAGGGCGGCTGCGGCCATGGCGTCATGTTCTCCCCACAAACCTTGAGCAGGATCACTACTACCACTCTGTCAAATAGAAACAAAAACAAAAAAGTTTTGCGAAAACGTCTGCAGGACAATTACACAGCAAAATTCATCCGGAATTATTTACTGTTTGCCTGCTGATTTTCGGCCTCATGTGCACTGTTCTCCGGTCGAGCGGCCGCGGCCTCTTCTCGTATGAGCTGTTTGACTTCGTCACTATTCCTGGCCGTGGCTGTTGCTCCAATGTTCCTAAAATAAGTCAGCTGAAATCGTGGGTCAACCAAGGTGGCGATGGCCAGTGGTATTACACTCTCTATATGCTCAAATCTTCGATTGAATTTATCGACGATGAATTTTCTGAACCACTTCGCGAGATCATCATTGTTTGGAACATTGATTTTTTACAAGGCCTAAGAATAAATATTTTTTTAAATTAGTTTTAATATTTTAAATATTTTTAGTTTGTCAAATATATGATATAGTCGTGCATACCTGGCGAAACACAACATCTCTAAGAAAGTTTTACGCAATGTGCCACTCAGCCAATTAAACTAAGTTTTTACCGAGTGCCCTTCATTTTTAATCTCGGATTATTTTATTATTATTATTGCTATTACCCCTTCTTTTCCTTGTTCTATTTTTTAAGTGAAACTCTTTCATACAGTAATATATTTATCGTACTGTGAAATTTGAGACCTGAGGTTGTGTATTCATAGATGTACTCTGAGCTAAATGATTTTCTAGAAATAGTTTAGAAATAGTTTTACTATACTGAGATTAACTGTTTTGTGACCTGATAATGTGCAGCAGATGCACTCTGTGCTAAATTATACTGTAAGTAGTTGTCTCAAACTGTGATTATGTATTTTGTGACTGTGGGCTGTTAAGTATTCATAGATGTACTCTGATTTATGATGTTGTTTTTTTGTAAGTTCAACGTAGTAGAGGATGAGTTGACTTGTAAAAATTGAGACAGTTTCATGAACGATTTATTTTAAAAGTACAGTTGTATATTTGTTATTGATTGACTAATGACTCATCAATGTAAGATTTTTCTTCTTGACAATGGGCGAAGACTGTAACCAACAAGGTTATTACTGCTTATGTAATAAGCCACTAACTTGCTGCCAAAATGGAAAATTTTAAAGATAAATACCATTTAAACACCTTCCAAAGACAATCTCTGCATCAATTTATTGCAGGTGGTGGAGCTTCATCGACAGCGGTGCCCCAAACTGAAGAAAAAAGAGATCAAGATGGTATCACTCTCGCTGTAGGTTTGTTACAATTATGTTGCAGCGTTGTTTTTTTTTGCATTCCTTGTGTGATTAATGTTTGATTACAATTCGCTTGTAGAGGGTTATTTTCACCTCTCCGAGTAGTTATGATTTTGCTCTGATTGGGTGGCACAATTTGGTCACTATAGCAGTGATGGTGAAATAATTTATTCACTATTCACATTATATAATTATGAAAAGTGGTCAAATTCATGACCAATTGATGTTTCTTTTATAAATTAATGAAGCAACAAATCAGCTCTAAATGATATCAAAAAATGCTGCCATATGTACTAAATACTATGTACTAAATAGACTTGGTGATTTTGTCGCTGAAACTTTACATAAATGTTATGTTGATTTTCTTACAGTGATATTTATTATTGTGATAATTTTTTTTTTGTGAACATAAGCCTATTTAAAATTACGTACCTTATAAAATGAAAAGGTGTTACGGTGACAAATAAATAATAACGGCTTAATCTTTATTGTGTTCTACACGTAACTTTATTTTCCTTACGTTTGTGGACCGTAAGTTTCCGTTTCCGGTGTTTCCGAGGTGTTGAGCATCACTCCCGTGATGTCACGTGTGCTTCGTTGCTGACGCGAGGCACCGCAAGGACGCAAAGTCACAAGAAAAGCCATCAAAATGAAGGAATTTTCTAAATTTTCACGTTTTTCCTGGTCCTGAGAGGTAGGCTTGAGGTGCTCAACAGTCCATTCCTATTGTTTGTTCTTATCACGTAGTGCGGGTACTGAACCGTGTGAGAGGGTGCCCATCTGAGTGCCCAGAGGGCCCAAGAGACATCACTATTGATAGATTTTCGGGAAAATCCACAATTTGATGCCCCTGGAAGGTAGGCAAATAGCACTCGGCATCCCAATTTTGTTCATGGGGCTTGCCTAGTGGTGGGGGCACTCCGCCTTGCTGGCAGGGTGGACTTGGAGTGGCTGTAGCGGCCTACAAACTGAAACTCTTGCCAATTTAAGCCGAAATTTAGTCATTTTTTGCTCCTGAAAGTTAGGCAAATCAAAAAGATGGTCGGGCATATTTTTTTCTTAATAAGCGTCCAAAAACGAACAAATCCTCGTTTCGTTTTTTAAAATCGGTCAAAAAATGACCAAGTTACGATTTTTTTCCTATTAATAGCACTGTTAAAAACTTTTAGGGCTTTGAGGAGGTCCTAAAAATCATTTTTTCGAAAAAGGAAAAAACACGTATTTACTTTTTTACGATGTAGAATCCAAATCCGGGCGGCGTTGGACGATCCGAGCAACTTCATTTTTTTTTGGACCACCCTACTAATCACTCATCAATGTTGGTATTTTTCCTTCTCAATCCATTGGGCTGAGACTGAAACAAAGAAGGTTAGTATTGCTTGCACAAAAAGGCACTAACTTGATGGGGCATTTGAAAGATAAATGCCATTGAAAAACGTCCCAAAGACAATCTCTTCATGCTACACTATTTCTGTAAAACTGTTAATATTTGTCACAAAAAAGTGGAAAGGGTGACTAATCACTGTCATCAATGTAGGTTTTTTCTTCTTAACAATGGGCTGAGACTGTAACGAAACAAGGTTATTGTTAATTACACAATAAGTCCACTAACTTGCTGCCAAAATGGAGAAGTTGAAAGATACATACCATCGAAACACCACCCAAAGACAATTTATTCTTCAATTTTAGACTTTTCCCCTGCAAATGATAACATAGGTTCCCATTAAGTAGAAAGGAGTCAAAACAAGTGATTTCTGAATTATATGCATGAACTTACATTCTTTTGCATTTGCAAGTTTAAAGTTTTTGCAGGTTTAAAGTGCTCTATTTTTTTATTTCCCTAAAAAAAAAAAGGTTTCATAGGAAACATTGTATTTTTTCAACAAGATTTTTGTGACAATAATACTCACATCCACTAAAGGCTGCTTCAGCTGTTCAACAGTGGCATTTAAATTTTTGTTCTCCTGGGAGGAAATTATAATTATTAGCACAGAGTATAGTTTGAGGCAATGTAAATATATGTAGAATCAACAACTCACATCCACCAAGTGCTTTAGCTTTTCATTATTGGCTTTAACAGAGCCCTTTAAATTTTCATTCTCCTGGGAGAAAAATTAGAATTATTACAGAGTAAAGTTTAAGCAATGTAAATATCTGCAGAATCGGTAGAATCAACAACTCACATCTACCATGTGCTTGAGCGTTTCATTTTTAGCTTCAACAATGGACTTCAAATTTTCAATATCCTGGGAGGAAATAAGGATTATTAGCACAGAGTAAAGTTTGAAGCAACGTAAATATTTGTGACAATGATACTCACATCCATTAAGAGCTGCTTCAGCTGTTGAACAGTGGCATTTAAATTTTCGTTCTCCTGGGAGGAAATTATCACTATCAGCACAGGAAAGTTTGTGGCAATATAAATATCCGTAAAATCAACACAACTCACATCCATCAAGTGCTTCAGCGTTTCATTTTTAGCTTCAACAGTGGCCTTTAAACGTTCAATCTCCTGGGAGGAAATTAAGATTATTAGCACAGTAAAGTTTGAGACAATATAAATATCTGCAGAATAAACCAAACTCACATCCATGAACTGCTTCAGCTTTTCATTTTTAGTTTTGACAGTGGCCTTTAAATCATCATTCTCCTGGGAGGAAATAAGGATTATTAGCACAGAGTAAAGTTTGAAGCAATGTAAATATCTGTAGAATCAACGTAATCACATTTTTCAAATGTTTCAGTTTTTCATTTTTGGCCTTCAAACTTTCATTCTCCTGAAGAAATTAAGATTATCATCAGATAGCTCGCATAAAACAAACAGTTAATCTAATAGGTCCCAAATAACCCAAAAATCCCATTATAACTACCCATTAACTACTAATTGATAACTGTGATATTGCTGTCTGCTCGAGTCTACGGAGTTTACCAAGAAGGGACTCTTCCAATCTTTTCAATTGTTAACACATGGAGCACAGCCAAATTGTTTCTTCAGAGACTAGGTGAATTATGAAAGAGAAAGATAAAATGAGCGAATCATTTCTCTTAAAGGAAAAGGATTTTATTGGCAACATGATAAAACATTCAGCTCAATTATTTATTTTTTTGATAATTCAACTTGCAAGCCATAGAGGCACCCTTCAGCCGGTTGCCAGCACCAGCAATATACAACCATCTTTCGTAACTTTTAACCAAAGTACACAAGAAAGCCTACAGTTTAACTAAAGTAAACTAGAAAGCCTATAGAGCACTGCAGCAAAATGTGATGTCCTGCGCATGGCCTGAGAGAAGCGCCTGGGGAACGCTTGGCGCGTTATGATGACGTGATGACGTGCAGAGGTGCAGATAGATTAATGCTTTTTAATTAGTATGATTGGTTTTTTCTTTACCAACTGTGAATCTTTTAATTTTGTACAAATTTAACTAACTTTTCTTACTTCTCCTATTTCAGCTGACAAAAATGGAATTGGCGGCATGTATTTTTGGCTGAGCGATTAGCGAAGCCAGTTACTTCACTGGGGCTGGAAAGTTTTGTCTGTCTGTGTGTGAGTGTGTGTCTGTGTGTCAGCACTGCTCCTCCTGAACGGCTCGGCCGATCTGTCTGAGATTTTGCAGGGTCATTAGGTATGCCCTTGGCTCGCCACACGACAAAATTCAGCGTTCCATCTCATTCCATTCAGTCGTACTAACGAAAAAACACCAAAAAAAAGGCAGAAAAAGTGCAACTGTTTAGTGACTATATATTTTAGAGATATTTTACATGGTTTCTTATGTTTTTGAAGTTACTGATGACGAAAATGAAATCAATTTCGACCCCTGACCAAACTTTTAACTGCGAATTGGCTACCTCGACCCGAATTTACTGACATCATCAACTTCGACCCTTCATCTTGCAAAAAAAAGGGGCGACCGACTAAAAAATTTTATTGCAGATTTCAAAAGGTCTCGGCAAAACCTTTTCAACGAGCGGTCGGAAGGGGGGTCCGTGAGGCCGCCTTCATGTTTTGTGAAAATTGGTGCAACGGCCATGATTTGCACATAAACTTTGGCACAATAGGAACACATCTGTCCTGATGTTACATCAATAAGTTTGCGCTGTACCTCCACGGGGTGTGAGGTGCGAGGACCGAAGTCCCTAGAAACGGCCTCCGATTGTGCCAATGCCAAGCCAGGTCTAGTGCGAGGGCCGAAGAAGGCCCGAGAAGAATCCGCTGGTAGGCCAAGCTGGTATCGGCCCCTGTCGAACTGAATTGCCGGCGCAGCGAAGCGGAGCTGCCTACTCGGTTCGACGGAAAGGCGCGCCCTAGCTTGTATACTTCGACCATTCATCACGTAGGGCACTACTCATTGCCTCAATGAACACTTGAAACAGCATGCCGAAGGCAAGCAGGAAGCGCCGCAGGCCAAGGTAGGTGTAACGCCAGGCGTGGATTGTCGAAACTGGCGCAGCATCGCGAACCCTGTTACGACAAGACACGGTCTGGCGTAAACCTACCTTGTTATCTTGTTGCTTCATCAGCTTTCTTTTTATTTGTATGCGAAAGAGTAATATGGAATCATCTTGTTTGCCAGATGACAGAAGCAGGGTCCATCAAAGTTGCGACGGAAGATGCGACCCTAAATTGAAACCTGGAACATTTTTAATTTAGTATAAGATTTTTGTAAGCCTCAAGAGACGACGGATGGAGAAGACTATGTATTTATTTTCATGACGACGTGCAGAGGTGCAGACGGATTAATGCTTTTTTGGCTGAGTGATTAGCGAAGCCAGTTACTTCACTGGGGTTGGAAAGTTTTGTCTGTCCGTGTGTGTGTGTGTGTGTGTCTGTGTGTCAGTACTACTCCTCCTGAACGGCTCGGCCGATCTGGCTGAGATTTTGCAGGGTTACTAGGTATGTCCTTGGCTCGTCACAGTCAAAAATTCAGCTGTCTATCTCATTACATTCAGTCCTACTAACAAAACAACACGAACAAAACGGCAGAAAAAGTGCAACTGTTTAGTGACTTTATATTTTAGAGACATTTTTACATGGTTTCTTATGTTTTTGAAGTTCCTGATGACGAAAATGAAATCAATTTCGACCCCCGACCAAACTTTTAACTGCGAATCGGCTACGGCTACCTCGGCCCGAATTTACTAACATAATCAACTTGGACCCTTCATCTTGAAAACAGGGGGTCGACCGGCTAAAAAAATTTATTGCAGATTTCGATGAGTCTCGGCAAGAACCTTAGAAAGAGGGGTCGGAAAGAGGGTGTAGGAGCCCGACTTTATCAGTTGCCCGAATCAGGATCTTGATAAATGGGGACCGACCGACCTTTAAATGTTATTGCAGATTTCGACAGGTCTCGGCAAAACCTTTTCAAAGAGTGGTCGGAAGGGGGTCCGTGAGGCCGCCTTCATGTATTGTGAAAATTGGTGCAACGGCCATGATTTGCACATTAACTTCGGCACAGTGGGAACACAAGAGCGGGCCTCAGTCCTGATGTTACATCAATAAGTTTGCGCTTTACCTCCACGGGGTATAAGGTGCGAGGGCCGAAGAAGGCCCGAGAAGAATCCGCCGGCAGGCCAAGCTGGTGTCGGCCCCTGTCGAACTAAATAGCCGGCGCAGCGAAGCGGAGCTACATACTCGGTTTGACGGAAGGGCGCACCACAGTGGTTTAAAAGGTGATTTTTGGGGGAATAAGTCCTAGCAAGCGTTCCGTTCGACCAAACGCTACCAAAATTATACGGCATCATCTCTAGGCAATAGGAGAAGGTCCGTTAAAAGGAAAATTTGATGCGATGAAAATTGGAATGTTAATGCTAGAATAAAGCGAAAAACAGCAAAATTAGGAGAAAAATAACCGATTTGAACAAAAGCGCTCAACTAAAAAAAGCTCAGAATACTTCATTTTCGACTTCTGAGCTGCTAAAACTATTTTTTCAATGAAAAAGAAATGGTACATGAAAAGAAAAACAACCGTACAATTGTTTTTGGCACTTTGAGCGGTGCACTCTACAGGCGATTGGCGCAAAAACTGATCAATTTGGCCCGCTTTTGATATGTTTTTCCCCTTGCGCTCCGGTTTGCGGACGAGTGCGGAATAGTTATCATCAGGGCATCTTAATATAAATGTAAGGGAAGGCGCCTCGCACCAATAACTCCGTGCCACCGAGTGCCCCCGATGTCCGAAACTCAAACAGTGTGTTTTTTAATGTTTTGAACGCATTTGTAGCAAAAACCCGCAACCGTAGGCCAAAACACGAACGCAATATTGCGCTGGGCGCTGCTTTCCTTTGTCTAATGATGGTACAAAAAGAAATACACGCCAGCATACCAGTAGCATCGCCCTCCTTGGAAAAATAGGGGTCGGAAACATTGAAGAAAAAAAGGTGAATTTGATCAAAATACAGAAGACTAAAATCAAACCCATCCTAGTGGCTCCCAGAGTCATACAAAAATCTACAATCGTCATTTTATGTTGTATTGGAGTATTATAGTCCGTTTCCGCCCCCCAGGTCGCTCCCAGGACAGTTTTGAAAAATCGATTTATTCCCCCTAAAACAGGATTTTAAACCACTGTGCGCACCCTACCTTGTATACTTCGACCATTCAGGCAAGCAGGAAGCGCCGCAGGCCAAGGTAGGTGGAACGCCAGGCGTGGATTGTCGAAACTGGCGCAGCATCGCGAAGCCTGTTACGACAAGACACGGTCTGGCGCAAACTTACCTAGTTATTGGTATGATTTATGTTTTTCTTCTAACCATGATTTTTTTATCATATTCTGACCAATTTTCCTTATGTTCTTTTTCTCCCTTATTTTAGCTGACAACAATCGTGATTTTATGAGTCGATGAAATTTTTAACTTCCTGGGACGCATCTTAACTGTAATAAAGGTGAATTGGTTTTTCTGAAGTTTTATTGTTGACAATGTTTGAAGAAAAGAGGTTATGATTCCGAGGCTAACATACCAAAACAATTGTATCTCTCTACTTACCTGCATTTTTTGTTTTTGTCTGCGAACCACAGCCCAGACTGGCTTCATGTTACAAGAAATAACGATGACTAGACCTTTGCTTCATCATCCAAATTATGTGGCATACATAGATTGTGTTGTAAGTGTGCTGTGCTTGATGCTTGTCTCTAACGTTTGTACCCCATGCTTCGTTACTTATTCTTGATTCTATGCCCAGGTTCAAGTTTTCACTGGCGTGCTGATCATGATAAAATTCACACTTCATTGAATGCTGCTCCTAACGAGTTCTTGGGACGTCCCTGGAAGTGGCAGGGAAGTCGTACGACGTCAATGGATGTGGGTGGGAAGTCGTAGGACGTCACTTGAAGTGGCAGGGAAGTCGTAGGACGTAAGTGGAAGTGGCAGGGATGTTGGCGGACATCCCTGGGAGTCGGTAGGACGCCTCGAGGAGTGGCAAGGAAGGGAAGTCGTGGGACGTCCCTGGAAGTAGGTGGGAAGTCTAAGGACGTCCCTGGAAGTGGCAGGGGAGTCGTAGGACGTCCCTGGAAGTAGCAGGGGAGTGGAAGGACGTCCCTGGAAGTGGGTCGGACGTTTTGGGAAGTGGTAGGAAGTCGGTGGATGCGACTAAGACGTCATGGAAAGTCCGTGGATTTCAGTGGAAGAGGGGCCGTGACTTCCAGTGACTTCAAAACATGTTACGTTTGGAAGTCGTCGTTGGGAAGTGGCTTCGTCCGATAAGTTCCAGTCGGTGACTTCCCTGGTCTTCCAAAAATTCCCATGAGGGCAAGGGGTTGAAATTAAACAAAAATTGTTTTTTTTTTTTTTGTTTTTTTTTAAATGTCAGGTGACAAGGAATTGTTTGATTGACACCAAAATTGGTCAGGAGGTGTCTCAAAGCTCTTTTCGTCGAGGCGCGACCACGCCGGTCCGCCGCCATAAAGCCAACCCCCTCCCAACGGGGTGGTAATGGTTAGGGGTAGCAACCCCCAGTAAAAGCTTTTTTGACAGTGCACATGCGGATTTTTCAACCGGGCTCTATCGAATCATCAATTCCCTAACGTCTCGTTCCATTTTTGACGGTAATCGGGCCCTTTTTGAGGAATTCGGCGGTAATTCAAAACTAGGGATGGCGTTTAGACGGGGGCAGGCGGTCTCAGTGGCGGTCACGGGGGGGTGTAGGGGGTTCACCTGAACCCCCTCACTGATAAAAGAAAAGTCGTAAAATTATGAACCATTCTTGTATAGTATTTTCCCATAGTACATTCATATTTTTACGAATAATTTTATGACGAATGATTCATTATTTTTATGAATAACTCGTTTTCTTACGAATGCTTCATAAGACATATGAATAATTCATAATATTTAATTATGAATGTTTCGTTTCCTAATTTTTTCGTTACAGCATCACGAGCTGTTCGTAACTTTACGAATGATTCATAATTTTCTTTTATGAGCCATTCGTAATATTACAATTCACTCGTAATTTTATGAATGTTTCATGATTTTTCTCGTTAAAGTACGAATCATTCTTACGTTTATGAATAATTCATAATTTTCTCTATGAGCTATTCATAATATTACGAATCATTCGTAATTTTACGAATGTTTCATAAGTTTTTTTTAATGAGCCATCCTTGTACAGTATTTTCCCATTGTAAAATCGTAAATTTACGAACAATTTAACGATGAATGGTTCATTATTTTACGAACAACTCTTAGATTTTGGGTACTTTTCGGTCACTTTCAGGCAATTTGTTCCCCAAAAATTACGAATGATTCGTAATCCTTTTCTTATGAATGTTTCATAGAACGTATTTTACGAAGCATTCGGAAAAATTAAGAAGCATTCATCATCAAATTTGTCGTAAAATTACGAAAACTTTTGTCAGTGCTGCCAAAGGGCTGGGTGGTGGTCCGGGTGGTATGGATGGGGTGGAGGAAAGGGAGAAAAGGGAAAAGAAGTGAAAGAAAAGAGAGAGGAAGGGAGAGAGAAGAAAGAGGAAGAGAGAAGGAGAGGGATTAGCGTTATCTCCACTTAAAACAGGGGAATAAACGCTGTAAAAGACATAGAAAACAAGACAGGTGGGTGGTGAGTAGTGTTTAAAAACTACCCCTGCACCCCCCGAAAAAAAATTGAGTGAACGCCACTGGGCGGTGTAACAGGGGTGCTAGCGACTTGGAAACAGTTTCATTGTGACCGGGGAGGCAAGCGCTACAACCCTCAACCTTCGGAATTATTTGAAAAAAATTAGACCCCCCCCCCGGGAGGTAGATTTTACTGTCGCGCCCAAACGGGTGGAGGTAGAAGGTTGATTCTTAACGCATTCGAGAGAGGAGCTCGAAATGAACCGGCTGACAAAATTTTAAGTCCCTGCGACCCCCGGAACGACCTTTTTATCAAGGTCAAAAAGCCGAAATTTGACAGGGTTTTACGCGGAGGGAAATGCAGGAAGGGGGTGGGTTCGGGTCTCGCCGCTTAAGGGTTGTTTGTTCAACCCCTTGAGGTACCTCCCTACCAAATTGGGGCGAAGAAGAGTTGAAGTGTAACGCTAATTTTGACGCCCAGTGTATGAGCAGAAAACCAATGCACCGTTTCGTTTCAAGATAGCGGCACTGCTCTGCAAATCGAAAAGCGTACATTGTGTGCTCTACCTGGAGCATGCCTGCAAGCACGCTCTAGCTAGTGCATGCCTGCCAAGCATGCACTAACTAGTGCATACCTGCCATGTACACACTTACTGGAGCATATATGCATAAGAGATAGGGAGTTGTGTGCTCCAGTAAGCGTGTACAACATGGCAGGTATACACTTGTTAGTGCATGCTTGGCAGGCATGCGCTAGCTAGAGCGTGCTTGCAGGCATGCTCCAGGTAGAGCATACAATGTATGCTGTTAGATTTGTAGAGTGGCCAACCCCGCGCCTCTCTACCAGAGCGCCTGCAGGTCAGAAGCTAGGCACCCTGCTTGGCACACGGGTGTCGCGGGAGTGTCTATCCACACGGAAGACAGGCGTTCGTCACACAGTGCTGCAGCCACCGGCCTTAGTTGTGCTGCTACGCAACCTCCACTGTAAAAATTTCTGTACTCTTTACGAAAAATGTACGGAAGAATCTAGTACGGAAGTACGGACGAAAGTACGGAACGTTTGTACCTGTCCCATATAAGTTCATGTAAACGGGCACGGAAAAAAGTACAGAAAGCTCCGTACTTGGCAAGTACGGACGGTCCAGGCAAATTGTTGACCAGACATGTTCCGTACTTTTTCCGTACTTTTTCTACCAGTGTCTGCGCGTCTAAGCATACAATCTGCCAGCGCGCTGAGGATGGCCTCTGCGCGTCTTAGCATACAATCTGCCACCGCGCTGAGAATGGCCTCTGCGCGTCTAAGCGCAGAGGCTGCGTAGCAGCAGTCACACTGATTGACTACTAAGGCCGCTGGCTGCTGTACTATGTGACGAACCCCTCTTACTATTCGCCTACCATTCCCCTCTAGCTTCGATGGGTTAGAAGCTTTTAACCAAAAACCAACACGCCGTTTCGTTTCAAGATGCTCACTAAAAAGTTCCCTTGAAAATTTCACTACCGACAGTGCTAAATTCGCCCTACGCCAGTGCGAACTCATCAAATCACTCTCGACGGTGCAATCAGCGCTTGTTTGCACTTCTGAGTGCGAAAATGGACCCAAAAGTGCTAAGTCGGTGAGTGAGTGCACTTGTAAGCGCAAAAATGTTTCACCCGGGAAAAGTGCGAAGTTTCTCGCCTCTGATTGGTTCCCTTGCGGCGCGTATGTTTGAATCACGCGCGTCAAGGGCACGACGTTGTTGGTTTGGCGAAAACGACCGAAGAACATAACACCGCAAAATACCCCAGCCGCTCAGCTATGATCACATTTTCTGACAAACTATCATAATGATAAAACGGCAGGGAATGAGGAAAATTCAATTTCTTGCGTTACTTCATTCGAGAGTTTCCTAGCCGAGATTAAGGGAACAAAACATTAAATTCAATGAAAATGTTCTTTGTTAGTGTCATTGTGTTGCTTTTGTTGGTATCCTTGTTGTTGTTGTCACTGGCGTCACTTGTATTATTTTGACTTTGGCATTCCCTCCCAATCTCCAAATTTCGGCCCAGAATTAGTCATGGAACAAATTGTAAGAGATTTAGTATCGCGTGGTGTGCCGGAATCTATTATGGATACTTTCCAGGGTAAGGCTTTGCAGAGTATGGTAAACAGAGTGTAGGATAGTATAACTTCGTAGGGAGCTGATTTTTGATACCTAACCTCCACATCCAGTACTTATTTCTAGCAATATTTTAGAGATCTCCTGTGTTTCTAATTCCTGATTGCATAGTATCCCGATCCTTGGTGCCTCAATTTTGTGAAAATCATTTAAGGTTAAAATTTTAACGTTTTTCTAAGATTTTAGTTGTTGCATACTTTGGTGGTATTTGTTTACTAACATCCCTATTCTTTGTATTAGCTTTGTAATAGCACATCTCAACACCATGAGCTACCAGTGCTTCCGATGTAAACTACTCTTTGAGGACTTGGAGCATCTTGGTACTCACCTCAGATCAACTCATCATGTTCAACTCTCCCGTTCAAGACAGCCCCCTTGGTCTTGCCCAAGGAGAGGTTGCAACAAGAAATTTAACCGTTGGAAACACATTATCAGGCATGATAAAAAGAAGCACGCAAACAGCCCAGGTGATAGCTATGACAATAATGACAGCAATGACAGCAACAACAGTTCTGATGGTAATGACAGGGCTGGAAATACCACTGACATTGAACCCGGTACTTCTATCGAAGTACAGGAAGATGAAGATTTGCCTCTTGAACTCCCTCCGGAAATTAAAGAGAAACTTGAAAAGTTCCAGTCTCAAAGAGCATTAGGTGTCCTTAATGCGGCAGATCCTTGTGAAAATAGTGAAAGTGAAAGTGTTGAAAACAGTGAAATTTATGTTGGAAAAAGTATTGAGTATGAAAGTGACAATGAGGATGAGAGTGATGACAGTGAAGACCAAAGAAGTGACACAGAAAGTGAAACAGACAATAATTTTGATGATGCTAGTTTTGTTGATTTAGAATCATGCGCTGCAGTAATGGCCCGGGAAGTGTTAGCAAAAAGCAGCATGACTCACTCCAACCTGTTACGTGTTATGAAGTCGTGCAATAAAATGCTCCTGAAAACAACAAAACATTTTGAAAGCAAGGTTAAAAGCTTTCTTATCAAAAGAGAACTAACTAATGATGAAGATAGCCAAGAGTTGTTACAATGTTTTAAATATGAGGACCCCTTTAAGAAATTGTACAACATCCCAACACTTGTGAACAATTTCAAGAGAAAATTTAATATGATTGAAGCCACTGAAGTTCCCTTGGGTGAGAGGTATGAGCCAGTTCTAAAGAAAGGAAGATTCGAAATTAGGCCAGTGTGTGAAAAAGTTCAGTACATTAGTGTCATTGATGTTCTCAAGCTGATTTCCTCCAAGAAATCAGTGCGTGATGCTGTGATGAATGAGAGGAAAAGAAACGATGGTGTTTTGCAGGGTTTCGTTGATGGAACGGAATTTGATAACCATCCTTTTCTCCAGAAGTATCCTAATGCCTACCGACTTAGACTGTGGTATGATGATGCTGAGGTTGCATCAGCATTGAAATCGAAAACATTGGTACATGAATTAGGTGTGTTCTCTTACACCATAGACAATTTACCTGAGTATTATAGTACTTTTAATGGAGGAATTCACAATTTAGCGATTGCTTATACTCAAGATATCAAGAAATATGGCTTCAAGAAAGTTTTGGCGCCTTTCATGGAAGATTTAAAGAAATTAGAAAGTGATGAAGGTGTCCCATTTTATGTTGATGGTGAGCCTTGGCCAATTAGGGCGACAATTGGTCAAGTTGTTGGTGACACAAAGGCCGTCCATGAGATTTTAGGTTTTCAGGCTCCTGGGAGTCGCCACTTTTGCAGACTTTGCACGATTACAAGAGAAGAGTTTCATGAAGGGAAAGGCAAAGTAGGACAACCTAGAACAAAGGAACTCCACACTCAACATGTTCTCTCCGGAAATCCTGGGGCCAATGGTGTAGACAGTGATTCTTGTTTGCACGAATCAAAATATTTCCACTGCTCTATGAACAAGAACTTCGATATATTTCATGATTTGCTTTGTGGTTGGTTTCAAATGATAATTAAATTTATTGTTAGAGATTTATGTCCTGCCAAGCAGCCTGTCATCAAATTGAAAGTTCTGAACACCAGAATAAGAACTTTCATCTATGGTTCAACAGAGAGATCAAACAAGCCCGGAGCAACATTCACAAGAGATAGTCTGAATGACTCTGCCAGTCACACTCTCAAACAAAGTGCGGCTCAGGTGTGGTGTTTGCTAAGAGTACTTCCCATTATACTAAAAGATGTCATTGATGAAGACAATGAATATATGGAGATGTTGATCTGCATGAATGAAATAGCTGAAATAGTGTTTTCACCTCTAGTTCCCAAGTCTACTTACCCAAATCTAGATACATTACTTCTTGAATTACGAGATTTATTTCATACTTTATTTCCTGAGTTGAAGGAAATAAACAAGGCTCACCATACCGATCACTACAAAGAATGTTTGGATGCTACAGGGCCGTTGAAAAGATTTTGGTGCATGGGCTTTGAGAGGAAAAATCTTCAAATGACTCGACATGCCTCTATCTGTTGCAATTTTAGAGATATTGCTAAGACCTGTGGTAGAATTTGTCAAATCAACCAGTGTTACTATTGGGGCAACAAAAGTTCTGAACTGCGTCCAAAGGTTGTGAAGATAAGAGGAGACATAACTGAAGTCAAGAATTTATTGTCATTTGAGCACCTTATGCTTCATGGTTTTGTTGGAACTGATAAAGTTTATTCTTCTAAAGAAGTTTCTGTCAATGGTTACATTTATTCAATTGGTGTTTTTGTGGCTACTAAAAGTTCATCAGTAGAGGAGGAAATGTTGAATCCTACATTTGCTGTCATACGAGAAATTGTAGTAGTTAGAGAAACTGTTTTCCTACTAGTTCAAAAATGGACTGATGTGGGATCTTTTGGTACAGCATTCTGTCTGAAACCTCCTTGTGGTGTAGCCTCCTTTGACCTGGTGAATGTGGATTCCCTTCCTGTCCATCCTCCCCTTAGTGAATGGCGAGACTATAGCAGTAACTTGTACTATCTAGTACCCAGACATTTGATCTTAAAGTGTGAGTAGCTCAATTAATCTTTCTCATAAAAGTAGATTTATTAACATTAACCTTGCTCTTTAAAAAAATTATCACAACTTATTAACCCTATTATTTTTTTTAAGTGCAGATTTTTACTTTCATGAATTTTATTACAGAAGCTGCAATAACACCAAATTCCTTTCATTTGCTCTCTTCCAAAGACCTGAGTGATGAGTTAAAAATACCTTTAGGCCCTAGACTCATAATTTTGAAATACATTCAGGAACAAAATGTAAGTGCTCTATATTTTTAATAATTTGTAACAAATTTCAACAATTATATTTCCTTTCCTTTATCCTGTTTTATATTTTTGTTCTTTGATTTCAGTTACCGGTACATCAGAAATCAAAACCATTGAAGACTGTTGCTTTGGATGATGGCACCCTTCTTATTGATGAGGAGTTAGAAGATGTAGAAATACAGAACGTTGAGTGCGTAGCAGTGGCAGTGGCAAGCGGAGTGACAAGAAAGCTTCAAGATGTAACGAATGATTCTCCATCCAAAAAGCAAAAACAAGATTATCCAAAAAAGGTTTTGTAGAAAAAGTCATGTCTCCTTGTGTGTATGTTTTTGAAACCAATTAATTTATTATGATAATTATTTTCTCAGATTAATGTAATGACTCTCCTAAAATCTACGGGGGAAAACACAGATGATATCATTGAAGCCTGTCAAAAAGGTATTCAGAACTTAACAAGAAGCTTGAGAAGTGCCCTAACTCGTATATGTGTGGCAGAGCTTATAAGGCTGGAAGGCACAAGGTATTAGGTTTTCTTTTTGCTTGAAGTATTATTTAGTGAAAATCACTTTGATAATTTTATCAAATTTGTTGTTTTGTAGCCATCCTTCAATGAGGGCTCAGCAAGAACTCGCATATTCAATATTGGATTCATTTCCAAAGCTCGGAAAATCTGTATGTTTCTTGCATTTTTTAACTTCACTCAAGTTATGTATCTTGATAGGTTTAGCTCTAATTTTTTTCTGTCTTTCTGTCTTCTGTCTTTGCAGGACATATTTTTCAACCCAGGACCACCGGTCTCGGGGTGCATACCATCTCGTTTAAAAACCCTAAACCGCTCAGATGCAAGTGGGAAACAGTCCGGCAACACATCACCTAAGCCCTCTACATCAAAATCAAAGACCCCTGAACAGGAAAATAAAAAAGTTAAGGAACCTGTTTATGCAAGAGCCTCAAAAGAAGTTAATGTTCCACCATTAATTCCTCCTGAAGATCTTTTGTTTAGGGTAGGTGTGCTGTGAATATTTTACTTTCAATCCAAAACATATATTTACCAATCTCTTTTAAGACAACTTGTTTCTTTGATGCAGGTAAATTGGATGAAAATGAAACCAGCTAAAGACAGTACAAAGCCCACCATAATTAAATATATGTTTGAAACCCGTGGAAACAGATTACACAAAATATTTAATGAAAAGTGTGATTTATTTGCAATTCTTGATGAATATCCAAGACTAAAAGATTTTGAGGGGGAATTGGTAAGCTTATTCGTTTGGGTTCAATTTAAAGTCATCTTATTTGTGTGTTTCTAATCATTGTTCTTTTCTTTACTGAAGTTGGATTTGGACTACATCGCTCTGCACCCTTCAAATGATATGTTAGTCGGAAAGTTTCCTTGTTTTCAAGAGAAAATAGTTGATTATGTAAAGATAGTGAAACCTGACCTGTACAAATTATTTGAATCAGAAAATGGTACAATCCAATTTTTTAGTGTTTCATTTCTTTTTTTTTTTATATTGAGTAGCTAAGGTATTGATTTTTATTTCTTCTTGTTTTCACAGTTACATTGAGAGCATTAATAGCTCTTACAGAAATTCTTTCAACTCCTGGGGTTTCAAGTGGGAAGACTTCTGTAAGTAATTTTATTGTGGTCGCGTAGCAGCTCAGAGTTTTCATGGTGCTGTCCCGAATGCTATTTATCTCTCTTCTCTTTTTTTCTTCATTACAGAAAAAAATTTTGATCAAACCTTCGCTTTTGCAAATTGCCTCCGTAAGTCATAGTAGGATTGAACTTTATCTTTCCGATCTTAATCAATTAATAATTTAATTTATTATTTTTTCTCCAGGAGCAAACTAACCCAGAAGAGTATGAAAACGTCATCAAAACTAAATCAAAAGGAGTACCCTACTTGCTCTGGTTAACAAATGACCGAGAATCAGGACCCATTTACATCAAAGTACAACACATTTCAATATTTGTTGGAAATGATCTTATGACCGCATTTGATCTATTTTACAAATTTTTTTATGTGTTTGATCTCCAGTGGCCGCCTTCATTGGGCCTTTTCTTTACTTTCATAGATTTAGTGAATGGGTTTGAGAGGAGTAAACAGGCAAGTGTGACAACTTTAATTGCTTCCCTAGAAGCCTTAGGATTTAAATTGTAGATTCACTTATCTCAAATAACTTTAGTTTTCAGTTTTAAAATTGTGAATTAAGAAAATACTTTTGTTCTGTAATACACTTTTGTAATAAACTTATGTAATACAAATTTATTGATTGTTTTGAATTTGTAATAGTTTTGACTGTAATACAAATTTATTGATTGTTTTGAATTTGTAATAATTTTGACTCTGTTAAATTTTATTGATTTAATTAAACTTGACATACCATGAGCCTTTCTTATTTTAGTCTCATGAACCTTTCCCCACAGAGAACTGGATGTTTGAACACTCATAAATGTAGAATTGCACTTCAAAGAGTAAAAATCACTCTATGGGGGGTAAAATTAGCACTTTTGGGGAGTTTCACCCCTGGTTCCGCCTTTGCACTGGGGAGTGCTATTGACTTAATACTTTGCACTTTGTAGAGCAAAAATAACACCTCTAGGAGGGGTCCATTTTAGCACTGCGAAAGTGCGAAATTTGCACCACTAGGAGTTAAGCAGCTAGAAACTTTTTAGTGAGTGGCTGAACTGGGCAACCTCGCGCATCTTGACCAGCTTAAGGACTCACCGAATAGTTTCACCTTTCTCCTAATCATGTCCAAGAAAGAAAAAAATTACCAAAGATGCAGAATGGTGAGCTCCGTACTCCGAAACTGGGTCTCTGCCCGATTTCTTGTTTGAAAGGCTCGCACCTCGCCTATTTCTCGAGATACAGATTTGCCAACTAATATTTTCGAAAGAGAACAGATGCGCCTTCTCAGTGTCAAAGATATTTTTTTAATGGTACAACACTTTTTTTCCCGGTAACTATGCTTCCTTTTCGTCCCTTGATTTTTTGCCTTACACCCTCATGGGAAATTTTGGAAGACCAGGGAAGTCACCAACTGTAACTCATCGGACGAAGCCACTTCCCAACGACGACTTCCAGAATGTAACATGTTTTGAAGTCACTGGAAGTCACGAGCCGAGAGATGACTTCCGACCCAGGTTCCGACGATTCGTTGAGAAGGTCTGGAAAATATCTATCCGTATAAACAATAAAAAATCTCAGTTGGTCACACCCCTTTTTTTCAAGATAAAGTTTAACAATCAGTATCTTAAAAAAAGAGAGTTGACCCTCTGAAATTTTTTACGCTTTATTTCGATAGATCTTGAGAAGACCTTTCCAAAGAGTACCCGGAACCTCGGTCGGAAGTCATGGGAAGACAGTGGAAGTGGCGTGGAAGTCGGTGGAAGTCGCGGGAAGACAATGAAAGTTGCAGAGATGTCGGTGGAAGTTCGTAGGACGTCCCTGGAAGTGGGTGGGAAGTCGTAGGACGTCCCTGGAAGTTGCAGGGAAGTTGTGGGAAGACGATGGAAGTGGCGGGGAAGTCGTGGGAAGACAACGGAACTGACGGGGAAGTCAGTGGAAGTCGTGGGAAGACAATGGAAGTGGCCGGAAAGTCAGTGGAAGTCGTGGTGGGATGTCATTTGGACGACTGAGGAAGTCCGTGGAAGTGTTGAGACGAATTTGGACGAAATTGGAAGAGTTAGGAAGAGTGTGGAAGTCCAAAATGACTTCCCAGTGACATCCTAGTTTTATCCGGGATTTTGGCCCTCCGCTTTACAGAACAGAACATCAACTGGCGATCAAGAAAAAAAATTGTTTACTTCCTCCGGCAGTCTTATACACTGCCGTTTAAATTTAGCTGTTTTATCTCCAACCACTTCGAGTAGTTATCAACTACTACTAAGTAAGGCTTGGACCAAAATTCCAGTATGTCTGCACTAACTTTTTGAAAGGTTAATTTTGGAATATCATGAGGCATGAGGGATCCTTTATGTTGGCAGCGCTATATCGCTCACACACCCTGCATTCTCCCACCAGGTTTTGAATCTCGTGCGAGATGTGTCTCCAATAAACCAGCTGTCTGGCTCTGGCTTTGGTCTTACAAACACTCGGGTGCGCAGAATGGAGAGCCCCTAGCACTTTTCCTCTAACTGAGGGGGGATCAACAATTTTGTCATGAAAAATTACCAATTCATCTTCAGTGAAGGTGTCATGTCTGATGGACCAATACCCCCTAGCTTCTTTGATCACTTTTTCTCTAGTTTTTGGCCATCCTTCTTGATAATACCCCTTCACGGTTTTAAGTCCTATGTCTTTTTCTGTATTCATTTTTTGGAGCGGCATCTACTTTGGATCAATGAGCAAGTTCTGAGTGATTTTACGCACCATCTCTACCATTTCCGGATCATCTTTCACAGGGTCTTTAATATAATCCTTAGATAACAGATATGCCAAGAAATCCATCCTTAAGATCCAGCACAGTGAACACTGCCATATCCCTCACACTACAAGAGATTTCTTCAATTGTAGGAAAGAGATATTACCAGGTAAATAGTTGACTGTGGGATTTTACTTCATAGCTTCAGTCCCAGTTTTTTCACTCTGTTCATTTCATGCATGGGTTTTCTAAATATTGCCACCAGAGGATCATGATCAGTGAGGAATTGAACATTGGGCATTCCATACATGAAGTGATCAAATTTTTCTGCTGCATATGCCAGCGCGAAGCTCTTTTTCGATTTGAGCATAATTTTCCTCAGAATCAGTAAGTTTTCTGGACGCACTTGATATGAGCTGGTTGTCTTGCAACAACAGCGCTCCCAATCCTGTTAGACTGGCATAAGCCTGTACCACTTATGGTTTCCTATGACCAAAGGGGACCAACTCTGGTGCATTACTCACACTTCGGAAATGCTTCAGCATGAACAGGCAGGGACCGCGGAAGTACTTCATGACAGGGGGGGCAAGACTTGTCGAGGAGGAGGGGGCAGGGGCAAAAGCGGGGGGGGGGGGCAATAAAACGCGTGAAATGTGAAATTTTCAATAGTCGAAAAACTGTTTTTGGCGTTTAAATTCCGTGAAACGCGAGCGAAGCGAGCGAAAAGCCATCGGAATTCGGAAAGTACACACTATAAGCGAGCTTATAGCTAAAAAATCATCGAATAATGTAAATGACAAACAAAATGCGAGCGAAGCGAGCCGAAAGTCAGCGAACTTCTGAGATTATTAGCGTATTTCGGTACCAATTTTGACATAATACACAAATTTGTGACAACCTATCGGTGAAAACAGGGGGGGCGATGCCCCCCCCCGATTCAATACAGGGGGGGCCGACGGCCCCCCCTGCACCCCACTTCCGCGGTCGCTGTAACAGGTAGCCATTTGAAGACTACTGCATCTGATAGCAGATCACACAGTGGACCCCTTATTGGTCCCATCTCTGGAATGAATTCCCTCAGGTGATTGAAATCTCCATTAACTTTCTGCAGCTCATTTTTTCTTAGGCTCACTCAGTGCCTGAATTGCAGCTAATCCACCGGGGTCAATTTTGATTTCGTTTATGGACCACAGAAGTCCCAAGAACATTGCCTCCGTTTTTCTGTATTGTAGTTTGGATTCATTAAATGTTATCCTTTCTGATTTGGCTTTTTCCAATACTTCCCTCAGGACTTCATCGTGTTATGTCATCAAAATACCTAATCGCACCAGTTCCTCCAAATGCCTGATCTGTCCGGTATGGGAATATTTCTGGAGCACACTTGAGACCAAACGGAAGTTTTGTAAACCTATAGATTACATTCAGGGTGGCAAAAGCGCGCAGGAGACTGGACTCTTCGTCCAATGACGCATGCCAAAATCCATCCTTAAGATCCAGCACAGTGAACACTGCCATATCCCTTACACTACAAGAGATTTCTTCAATTGTAGGGAGGAGATATTGCTGTCTGATGATAGCTTTATTAAGAAAGTCTGGGTCAAGGCAAAGCCTCAGGTCTCCATTACTTTTCTCCCTAATAGGGTACTTCGGAGATAACCCAGACCGGAAGTCAGCGACAGAACGAAAGAAACCAAAGAGCGTCGGGGGGCTATGCTGAGCGGTGGTGGGGGGGCAGCATGCGCGCGCCGCCTACACCCCCACCCCGCCGATTTAGACCCCCACCACCGCTTAGCACAGCCTCCCGACCCTCTTTTGTTTCTCCCGTTCTGTCGCTGACTTACGGGCTGGGTTATCTCCGAAGTACCCTATTACAAGATTGCTCACGAACTCGGGCAATTTTCCAACCCCTTTCTTCACTATACGCTGAGCATCTTACTGTTCAATTTTAGTTTTGAGTTTCTCAGCTATCGCGAAGTTATATCTCCTTGGAGGGCACATCCCAAAAGGAGCATTCTTGTCAATAAGTATCTTAATTATCTGGTTGAATTGACCCAGGCCCTTGAGCATCTTTTTATTCTCGTTCACAAATTCTCCTTTTGCAGCAGGAAACGTCCCTCGCCCTTCATTAGCTACTTCAGCAGAGTGTACTAATCTGATTAGATCCAGCTGCTTACAGTCATCTATGCCTAGAATCGGTCTTTTACATACTTGTGAGACTTCGTATTTACAAAGTTTGGATGCACTATACTTTTTTTCTGTTTTTAGCCACAAATGACCTTCCACTTTACTAAGCCGTCCATCAAACGTACTAAGTTCTAGATATGATTTTTCTAGCACCAGATCCCCAGCACCATTCAGATTCAGCTCATTGAACACCTTCACAGGCAACAAATTTACTTCTGACCCAGGGTCTTGTTTAAATTAAAGTTTGTGCTTACCTTCAAGTGTCAGGATCTCTCGGTACTCCCTCACCAGTGTGTCCTCTTGTAGTTGGGATGGTGGCTGACTTATCATCTGAAAATCAGCCGGGTGACTTCCTACCAGCAAGCCGTCTTCATCTTCAGTGTGTACCTCCACCAAATTCACATCTTTGACTTGTTTTTCTCTCACTTCCACTGTATCTACTCTCTTTTTCCAATTCCAGTCCGTCCTTAGCTTCTTACTGGTGTGTTCCTTTTCTATCTCACATACTTTGTATAGTGTCCCTTCCTGCCACACTTATTACACTCCACACTGCGTGCTGGACACTTGCCTATAGTATGCCTGGTTGCACACTTCTTGCAGTCATATGACCCTTCCGGGTAGTAAGGTTTTCTGTGCACACCTTTGTACCTTGGCCTGGCTAATCCCCTTAGTCATTGGTAACTTCCACTTCAATTTCTCGAGGATGATGGCTGCGGTTCTGATTTTCTGCTTTCTTCAAAGGTTCTCTTCTTTGCTCTTTGTACGTACTCAACATTTTTAAGTTGATAACTGGGATCTTCTTAAGCCAGTGCCTCCGCAGCTTTACCGAGAGACACAGCAGTTTCTAGATCTAAGGTCACCTCGCCCCTCGGGGTTTCCTTCCGCCTTCGCTCATTTATTCCCCAAATCAACCGGCCTGTCATCATCGACTGTTCTATGGTATCATAATTGCATTCTTTGACTAAGTTCTGCAAGTCTGTGTACAATGTCATGAAGGGTTCCCCCTGTTTCTGTTTCCCTACGTCACGTGCCCTGCGTTAAACGCTTCCCTGCCCGTGACATATTTTGGGTCCGAGCAAATTTCAGCGAAGATCGATGGACATCCAAGCAAAACGAGCAAGTGCCGAGCAACTCCCCTTGTAAAAAAGAAAATATATGGGCGCTATATTGACAAAATATGTTGCTCAACATGTATTAGTGAAATATGCGGAAAAGATAATTCTGCAAGATGCTTTCCCGTTATGAGAAATAATAGTACTATGAAGTCTTGTTACGACTTACTAATTTTAAAAATATACAATCTTCGCCTTTTCAGGACTTCCGATGGTGGGCCAACCTCTTTCGCCACGAAGAACTTTTCGCGCTACGCCCAAATAATACGTTTAAAATTTCCGAACTGTTCCAGTTAACTTGTTAACTTGTTAACTTGTTGGCCTTGCCTAACCACAGGGGTATGTCCCGGCGCACAGTGGGCCAGATCACTGGTAAAACAGAGGCATTAAAACTGTTTCCTTAAAGGGCGTAAACGATTCACGCCCTTTAAGAGCATTAAAATTTAGCCTGAAAGTCCTATACCATTCACGCCCTTCCCAACGGCATTAAACGATTCAAGCCCTCAAAGGGCGTGATAGACCGTTAATGCCCCTAAGCACTGAAAATGTTACGGTCGGACACATGGCCAAATTGTGGCGTGACAAAAGGTCACGCCAAAAATTGGCGTGACAGGAAATCAACGCTGAAAAATGGCATGACATGTGAGTCACACCGTCATGTGGCGTGAATGGCAGTGCGTCTCACGAGAAAAGTCATGCTAAAACCGGACAGGAAATTCACGCCAAAAATTGGCGTGAATTTCTGAGTCACGCCGTTTTTTGGCGTGGCACTTTACTCACGCCCCTAAAACGGCACGAAGTCACGAAGGAGGTCAAAATCGCGGACGCGTTAGGAACTCCATAGTCGCTTAATAGAACTCGAACCGAACGTGTGACGCCGCCAATGGATTGCTCTCTGAACGAGGAATCTGTTGGTGGGGGGGGGGGGGTCCACCACTCGGTGAATCATGTGTACACCATGCCCAAGAATCATTCGGGAATCAAGGGAATCGCGGTAATCTTTCGAGAATCATGCGAATCACAGGAATCATTGGAGAATCGCGAGAATCATCTGGGAATCACGGGAATCGTCAGGAAATCATGAGAATCGCATGGGAATCTCTTGGGAATCATGGGAATCTCTTGCGAATCATGGGAATCATGCTAATCATACCACTAAAATCACACAAAAGTCGTAAAAAAACCGCTCGCGGCAAGCCGGGAGGTGCACCGTACACCGGCCTGCCTGCGACCCCTCCCCCACTTTCACCTTTGCTCTTCCGAACGTTTCCGAAGTGTTGCGAGAACTTCGAACGGCTTCGGTCGGTCTGGCTGGACTTGGCATTCCCCCCTCACCTAAGCCGGAGAGCCGCCTGAGCGCCAGCCAGCACCGTGTCGGTGTCGTCAGGGCAGGGCGTCATGCAGGGTGAAGTTAGCGCCGAAACCGCGGATAGGTATGTAAAAGAACGGTGTATATTTATTATGACTGTACCACGAAACACTACCTAAAACCCTCTCACTTCATCTTCTTCAGTTTATCAATCATTCGGAAGTCAAAGTTTAGTTTTTGAACTAAACAAAAGTAAGGTTGTTATTGAGAGGTTATGCCGGTACAATTCTGTCATTAGTTCTTGGCATCCCATCCCAACGCCGGTGTGTTGCGGGTCGGGATCGTAGTCTACCTCACAGGCGCTACAGGGCCCAGCCCGAGACGGGCTGTCGCGAAACACTGTAAATACATTCAATAGCAGTTAGATCACAGGGCATCGTGCGGACTGGGTAGGAATCAAGGAAATAAAGTTGGATTACTCGGGAATCATTCGGGAATCATGGGAATCACTCGGGAATTACGAGAATCACTTGGGAATCATGGGAATCTTTTGGGAATCATGCGAATCACTAGAGAATCACAGGATTCCTAGAATCACATGGGAATCTCGGGAATCTTCTGGGAATCTCGGGAATCTCGAGAATCTCGGGAATCCGGAATCCTGTGTACGCCAAAATTCGGAGTGGTGGACCCCTCGTGGTGGGGTCACTTTCAGTTCGAGGCCCAGAGTTTTGGCCTCCCGCGCCTGTTTTCTGGACCACTGAGCGGCGACCGTAGGGCGGGCCGCCCCGCCAGACACGGGCACAAGCGTGTTACCCACCCTGCACGGCAGCTTCACTCGCTGTTCCTTCAATTTCAAAGCGTGCTTCGGCAAACAGATAGCAAAAGGGCAAATCTTCATATCTATTCGTGCGGCTTATGATCTCCCCTTTCCAAAAATATACAGGTCGATGTACGTCGGACTATTATCTGGGCCTGGGAAGGCCTTTTTGTGTGGACTGGTGACTGGTGCCGTTGCTCGACGAGACATTTGCTCGGAGTCGCTCAGTTCTTGCTCGGTATTTGCTCGAAGTTGCTCGGTCCTTGCTCGGAGATGCTCGGCACTTGCTCAGTTTTGCTTGGATGTCCATCGACCTTCGCTCAAATTCAAATTCGCTCGGACCAAAAATATGTCACGGGTGCGTCCTGTCACAGACTTCTTCTCACTTGTTAATTTATCTATTTTTTGAACTACAAACTCATTGTTTGTTGTATTGTCTGTTTCTATGATCGTGCCATCTACTTGGATGACCCGAGTGACCAAGGAATCAGCAAATGAGTTCACTGCAATTCCATTGGTAAGTTTGCTTGCCACTCCAGTGCCGCTCCGTTTTGAATGCCAAATTTTGGCATTTGAAGAGGCCAATCCGGGCCCAGAAGGCCAAATTTTTGCATTCAAAAAGTAGAGTCGCCACTGGAGTGGCAAG
>CM060087.1:1233049-1369453 GCA_030522485.1 Stenchaetothrips biformis | reverse complement strand
TAAAATTGGATATTGCTTGTACCATTCGTCATGTACTTGAAAAGAAGAGAATGTCACTCAAGGAAATTAACCATAGGATTAAAATCTATTCCAAGTTTATGGGGGTCAACAAACCAGCAAGAATTGATGCAAAACATGTTGATAGTCTCAAGCTAAGATTGACGGCTGCTGAAGCCTTGAACCTTGCATATATACTTCCTTTTGTTCTGAGGAAAAAAAAATTTAGGACAGGTAAATTGGAATCAGTGTGTGATAAGAAAAACCAACTCCTGCTGATTCTCCGTTTAAATCTACTGGATCTTCTGCTGTCAGAAGAACATACAACTGTTGATGTGATGCACATTGGTCATCTTACGGAAGTTCACCACAAATTGTTTCAAGAATTGTATGCTGGGTCAGAAATCCCCAAGATGCATTATGAATTACATTTTGTAGCTCATATCCTGTTATTTGGCCCACCTCGGCAGTACTGGTGTATGAGGTGAGAATTAATCTAAATCTTGTCCATTTGAAACCTTTTATTACATATGATTAAAAACTGAATATTTTACAGGTTTGAAGCTAAGCATGCGTTCTTCAAGCGAAGATGGAGACTCTACAGAAGCCTGAAGGACCATGCTGGGATGCTGGCCAGGGCACACCAAAGAAGCCAATGTGGTCAAATTATGCTCAGCTCGAGGGACAATGAACCTTTCCTGAAAAGTGCCGATAGGTGTGGTGCATCATGCTCAAAGCAAGTTTCGTCTTTTGGACTGAAAATTCGTACCGCATTACAAGAACTATCTCCTGATGCCACAGTCTTGGAATTCAAAGTTGTTACTGTGAAGGGAGTCACCTACAGGAAAGGAAGTGCCATTATAACTTCCTTTGATAAACAACCAATGTTTGGAAAGGTAGTCCGCATCTTGAAAGTGAGGGATAAATTGGTCTTTGTGTACCAAAAGCTGGGCACCGTGGAGTTTAGAAAACCTCTGAACTGTTTCAAAGTAATGCATTGTTCCACTTTCGGTACCATTGAGGCTAATAACTTGCCTTACAACCACAGATTACATTTAGTTCAGCAAGTTGAAACTTATGTTGTTGTGCCATGTAGGAGCTTCCTTTCCTCCCAGGTAAGACATAATATTTTAAATTAAAACAAAAATTTTGCCTTATTCTCTCTAATATATGGGTTTTTTCTTCTGTCAGGACTTCAACGCAAATGCAATGGCTTGAAGAAAATTGAGAAGTTGATCTGTTATGAGTGAGGTTTTCATATGTTATTTTATTCTGTTAGACCTTAGAAGAATCATTACAATATTTATTTATATGATTTTATTGTTAAGAACTCCAAGTTAGATTGCATAGGAAATATGCACTAACATGTCCTATAGTACAATACTATGGTGCTTCTCACAGTTACACTTTTTCTTTTTGTCCTACCAGAGGTTTCAGAGGAGGTAGTGTGACCTTCATTGCTCAACTTTTCTGTTAATTCTGTATCTGTGGTCCATTGTACAGTTTGTACCTCAATAATTCTACTCTGATGTGCTCTCTTTTAAATAATGTTTTCAAACTGGGCTGTTTGGAACTTGTCATTTTGTTGTCAGCTACTATTGTCATACTGCCAAGTGATCATTCTTATTTGCACTTCTTGTAAATGCCTAAGCTAATTTATACCTGAGAGATTAAATTGTGTTTTTATGAGAATATTATTGTTTTCTACTGATAACCCTGAACATTGTTTAATTCAAGTCAAGTCATCAGAAAGTTTGTGTTACCCAACTTGGTGGTTAGAAAGCAAAGTCTATTATGTTTTAAGAATATATTTCCTCCATGATTGTAGTTTTGTCAGAAACATGACAATGAATATGATGAAATTTAATGAGTATGGCATTGTCCGCTCACACTATTATACTGAACCAAGAGAAAAGACATACAATTTTCATGGACAGATTAAAATAAAAAAAATAATTTTATTCAAAGTCAACCATACAGATGTTAAAATAGCTAAGCCAAGAGCCCAAGAAAATTTGATGAGAGTAAAAAGCAAAATCTATTAAATTTCAAGACCCTATTTGTTCCATTATTGTAGTTTTGTCAGAAACATAACAATAAATATGATAAAATTTAATGGGTATTCTGTCTTCTTCACTAATTACCTCTCTTCCAACTGCAACCAGCTACTGAAGGGAGAGCATCACTGAAGACATTCAGCAAAGACCCATGGCCTGCTTGGTCATCGCTGCAGTCCAGGAAGACCGAAGTGCAAGTGGTGTCTGCTTGACATCAGCAGTGCGGCCATTGGATACTTGAAGCTTGACTGACACATCAAGGGTTTCACCTTAGAAATGGAAAAAATACAATTAATAAGCAACAGTTATAATAAAATAAGACCATCCCCACAAACTTGCTCCATTTCTTGCTGGAAGCAGATCAAACAGATACGCATTTAGCAAGAGCATTGCCTACAGCTTTAGAAACAACAAAAATTAGAGACACCCACTTTTCTCAGGAATACATTGACAAATGGAATATGATCAAGTGATGCCAAGAGGGCAACAATATGGAGCTGTTCTATGTAATGCTGGTCAGGGCTCACTTGATTCAAGCACAAAGTTAACTCGGAAAATTTCTCCAGGCCACTGCACAGGGGCGTATTGGCTCGGTGACAACATGAAAATACTGAGCATTTCAGAGATCACTTATATACTGCCCTACAGACTAGGTCCAATTTCACCTCTTACCAGACGTTTATGACGAATTCGACAAGAACCGGACGAGTGCGGTAGGGTGCTGAGGGCTTTCTGTTGATTGTTGTTGTTGATTTCATTTCAAGCTATGAAGATCGACTGCTGGTCCAAGCCGGCTCCCAGTTTCGCACCCTTCCAAACTCTGCTCGCAGGCGTCCACGAAATGCTGGCGTCTGGGGTCCTTTAACAGAAATATGCAAAAGATTAGAACAACACGGCACAATGCAAGTTTGATTAGCATCGAAGCAGGGTTAGGCGCTGTTCGGAAGTCCATTCAAGAGAACTAGGACGTCACAAAGCAACATTAACATCGCAAGCATACAGAAAAAAAAACAACGAGCGTGCGGAGTTGGAAAGTGAAACGAAGCGTGCGACTGAAACGACAGAAAGCAGCCGCAAATACAAATATTGCGGAAAATGACTCACATCGAAGATGACGGCGCCTCTTTGTTTTCATCGCACGAAAACAAATACAAGACAGACAGGCTCGCCACGGCACGGTCGGCGCGTTCACACCGAAATTCTTATTCACACGATCGAAATGTGAATAATAATTTAGTGTTTCGCGCTGTTTGCAGATAATTTCAAGATGGAAACTCAGAGTTTGTGTACCTAGGTTATCATTGAAGAATGTTTATACTTCTATTACTACGAGTATGACAGTGTTCGACAGTTATGCATGATCATGACATCGCCCCAGTCAAACATGCAAGCATAGTGTCACAGTTTGGTTAGGTTTCTGATGTCAGTAATGTGAAACAAGCTTCAAGAAGTGAGATTTCAGTACCAGCTGTGAACATCAATAATGCCCTTTGCTCAGAAATGGTCCATTGTCCATGCCAAAAGGATTGCCATCTTCACTGTAAGTTTATAAACCAACCAGAGAGAATGTAGGTCCAAGAGTCAGTTATTATTTTTCATTTCAGTTTGAACTTGATCAGTATGTGATGATGTGCAAGAGCAGTAGAAAACCATCCCACTGCACTCCATCTGAATGCATTGGGGTCTCTACCTCCTTTGCAGTCATTGAAAATCCATTTTTCATGCCAAATCTTTTGGGATATTCATTCTGACTTGATCCTACATATCGTATTGACTAGTTTGGCAGTCATGACCAATATTTGGCGATACATTTCTGTATCGCCCTTCCATGGCGATACTTTTCTGTATCGCCCTTTCTCTGGCGATACATTTCTGCATCGCCCTTCCTTGGCGATACTTTTCTGTATCGCCCTTTCTCTGGCGATACATTTCTGTATCGCCCTTCCTTGGCGATACTTTTTTGTATCGCCAAAATTTGGTCATCAGTCTCGCCAACTAATTTACAGTGAACTTGTTTTTTTACGAATGCTTCAAAAGACATTTGAATAATTCATAATATTTCATTATGAATGTTTCGTTTCCTAGTGTTTTGTTTAAAGCATCACGAGCTGTTCGTAACTTTACGAATGATTCATAATTTTCTTTTATGAGCCATTCGTAATATTACAAATTACTCGTAATTTTAAAAATGTTTCACAATTTTTATCTTAAAAGTGCGAATCATTCTTACTTTTATGAATAATTCATAATTTTCTTCATGAGCTATTCATAATATTACGAATCACTCGTAATTTTATCAATGTTTCATAAGGTTTTATAAATGAGCCATCCTTGTACAGTATTTTCCCATTGTAAAATCGTAAATTTACGAACAATTTAACGATGTATGGTTCATTATTTTACTAACAACTCATAGATTCTGGGTACTTTTCGGTCACTTTCAGGCAATATTTTCCAAAAATATAACGAAGGCTTCGTTATCCTTTTCTTATGAATGTTTCATAGAACGTATTTTACGAAGCATTAGTAGTAAAACTGGTACTGGGTAGCGGTTGCCTACCGTCTACGGGGCTGACTTTTTCCAAGGCCTCACTGCCCATGTGCCTTTGTGACTGGCTGACACTTTGCTATGTGCCTATCCTTCTGACGTATACTTTCATCAGTATCCTATTTAATTGATTTTTTTTTCTTAAGGACTTGTCGGACTTAGGAATTGAAATTCAAATAACAAAACTGCACATTTTGGTTTTTGGGGGTTTTATTAGTTTTTTTTACATTTTCTTTTTTTACAACACGTTTGTGCTTTCTTATGTTGCACATCGTTACAAAGTTTTCGCAATACCGCTTCTAATTTATTTTGCCCAAAATCTTATGTTGAAGCAATTTTATATGTAGGGAACAGAGTTACAGAGAGACATTCCAATTAACTACTCAGAGTTTTGTTTGAGAATCATGTATAGTCAGTGCCGTTGTGTTGAAGGGTCTTATGAAAGTAATCTTTTCTGTTGCAGAAAGTTTGGAGCTCTGCGACAAGCGGTGCGCACACCAGTCTTCTACTTGTATTAAATTGTCTGCACTGGGGCACAGACCCGATGTCTACTCAATATTTTTGTACCCAAACTCTGAGGTATACATACACCAAAAGACCTTTTAATTTTTTTATGTTTTTTGGAAGGTTTATTTAATAGTGTTGCTTTTATTTTTAGGGCAGTTACTGGAACCTGAAGCACTTAACAAGCAGTGTGCAAGAACATGCATCGTGGCCCACGCTGTGGTACTTCATTTACCTGCAGCAGCGGAACAGGAGAAGCAAGAAAGCAAGTACAGCAGCACCCAAACCATCAGCCAGCGTGACACGCGAACAAGCATGTGCGGACAAATGTTAGCAGAGTAAAAGCAAAAAAAAGAAAAAAGAACAAGTTACTTGAGATTTTTTTTGTCTTAATGCATTTTATTATTATTTTATGGTCGTTGCCATTTTGTTCATCCGTCTAACTTAATTTGAATCAATGTATGTAATGGCGACATTTAAGAGTCCATGAAAAAGTGCTACTCGTATCATGAGTGAGAATAAATAGGAATTTGGAAAGAATACTTTTTTACTAACACTTTTCCCTACTCCACGATTTAATCAATTATTTATGGTAAACTGTTAACACTGGTCTTTCAGTACATCAATGGCCCATTTTGCTGAACTGCACAAACAATCGACTAACTCTACAAACAATTTAACACTACCTTGTAGATACGAACCTCATTGATTTTCAATCCAGTTCATATTGTAAAGAAGAAGAACAGTTCATGCAAGAAAAATGCAGTGTTTCTTGGTAACTTCACTAAAACAATTTGTGCAGTGTACCAGGGTGGGATGCCCCTAGCCCATGCGTGTGAGGGGGAGGAGTGCCAAAGCACGCGCCACCGTCACGCTGCACAGTGGGCTAGGAGACAGGAGTTGGTAAAAATTCCGGACGTGCTTCGTCGCAGGTCGCAAGCAGTACTTGAACCGAACGTGTGACCCCACCAATGGAGTCCTTGGTCGGACAGCAATCCTTTGGTGGGGTTTCACGTTCGGTTCGAGTCCCATACATCGACTGTGGAGCTCTAAATGCGTCGAGAGCTTTGGTCACCTGCACCGGTCTTCTGGCCCACTGTGTGCCGCACCGGTGGACCCTAATCGCCCTCCTGGCTACATGAAGTCGCCAAAGGAAATAGACTGAGAATGAAATTCTGCTCCCATTCCAAGGAGCCTCCTTTCACAAGGCCGGTTTCGCCTTGTGGCGGATGCCGGACAAATTCGAAAGGCCCGCCCTCGAGCGCGCTTAGGGGAGGTTCCGATTCCGAGCACTGCATTCGTCGCCCTGTCTCTCCCGCATTCACGGAGCGTCCCGTAAGGGCGTGAGAGAGACAGACTGACAAAAGCAATGGTCGGAATCAGTCTGCAGGCTTCAGGTGGCGAATTTCTCCTCAGGGGAGTTTCTCCTCACAGACTTCTCTGGACTCGCTGGGAGGCAATCCCTCCATCTCTTCCCTCACTTCCCCACCCCCACTCCCCTCCCCCGGAGTGTGACACGAATCGCGCGACGTTGCCAAATCATGTGGTGCACGGGGATAGGGATATTTTTCTTCTGTGGACTTGTTTTCTGCTTAGCGATATGAAATAAATAAAGAAATAAGTCTGTCTCGGTCTGGTGTGAGGTACTACGTCCACAAAAGTTTGCGACTATGATGAGGTCGGTACCTTCATGAAAATGTGGCAACATCGAGGCGCTCTGATGTAGCGCTGCAGTGAGTCACTGTCCGTTTCAGAGACCCTCCAGCCCCAGTGTCTCATGTGCCGCCCGAGTGGCAAGGAGCGTGCGCGATGGACGAGGAGAACCCCCACCGCGCTCTTTCAGTGCCGGGGGAAAGGCCGAACAGCCTCATTTACTTCTGTGGGTGCAACGATGGCTATCTGTACCACCGGGTGGCGGTGCCCTTGGGGGACGGTAGGTGGGCATACACCTGCAGAAACAGACCTAACTGCCCAGGGCGCGCACAGAGCGACGCGGATGGCTCGCGTATGACCATCACAACAAACCATCTGTGTCCGCGTGATCCCGATGCGCTCGCCGTGCGCCGGGAAAGGGAGGCCATCATTCAGGCGGCCATGCAATGCCCGCGTCGCCTGGTCGCTGAGGTCGTCGCGAACGGGATCGAGAGGTAAGTACTAGTCTTCAACTGTTTAAGGCATTTTGGCTGTGATAAGTTTCTGTCCGCTTGCTGTACATTCTTTTTCGGTTTCGGGGGAGGGGGTGGGATGCAAGACGGGGCGGCCCCCAGCGCCGCCGCCCTGGCGTGGCTCGGTTTGGTTCGACAAAGACAGCAAATAAAAACCGCCGTGGCGCTCATCGTCGCTGCCGTGTGTAAGGCGGCCGGCACGCGCCACTGCGAGCAGCACGAAAAGTGCGTGGCCCTGACGGACTGCCCCTGGCTGCGCCGCCTCGCCGCCAAGGGGGCCACCCTCGCCCTGGCCGACACGGCCGCGCTGCAGGCCGCGCAGTGCGGCTGGGCGGCTTGGGAGGCCGCCATGCCCCCGCTGCGCACGTCAACGGCCAGATGCAAGACGGGGCCACCCGTAGACACTCCTTACACCCTTGGCCCGAGGACCCACCACTGTCCTACGTCTAAGCGCGGCACCAAGGCCTCGGGCTGCTTGAGGCGCGATCCTGAGAGCCCTCCGCGACGACGACGTGTTTGAGGCGTCGCGCGTTAAGCTCACTCTCGCGGTTCCCCTCGCCGCGTCGCTGTACCGGGTACCGGGTCCAGCAGCAGCAGCATCTCCCCTCCCCCCATTTTCCTGTTCGCCTCCTCCTCGCCACCGAGCAGGCCGCTAGGCTAAGCACAGCCACCCTAATCCCGGCGCCGCCACCGTGGCGGCTCAGTTCGATTCGACATAGAAAGCAAATGAAAACCGCCGCGGCGCTCATCGTTGTGCCTGCAGTGTGTGCGGCGGCCGGCGGGCGCCACTGCGAGCGGCACGAGAAGTGCGTGGCCATGACGGACTGCCCCAGGCTGCGCCGCCTCGCCGCCAAGGGGGCCGCCCTAGACCTGGCCGACACGGCCGCGCTGCAGGCCGCGCAGTGCGGCTGGCCGGCTTGGGAGGCCGCTATGCCCCCGGTGAGCACGTCTTCCGGTCCTCTGGGCGGCAACATCGCATAGTGAGCCAGAAGACCGGCGGAGGCGGTCAAAATCATTGACGAACACTAAGCGCAGCTGCTAAACGGGACAGAAAACGAACGTATGACCTCTTCAAACGAGGAATTGATGGCCCTGAGGTACACGTTGACGGCCTCGGAGGCGGACGACGGCCACGGCGCGGCAAGCGGCTTGGGGGCGCCGAGGTACACGTTGACGGCCTCGGAGGCGGACGACGGCCACGACGCGGCAAGCGGCTTGGGGGCGCCGAGGTACACGTTGACGGCCTCGGAGGCGGACGACGGCCACGGCGCGGCAAGCGGCTTGGGGGCGCCGAGGTACACGTTGACGGCCTCGGAGGCGGACGACGGCCACGGCGCGGCAAGCGGCTTGGGGGCGCCGAGGTACACGTTGACGGCCTCGGAGGTGGACGACGGCCACGGCGCGGCAAGCGGCTTGGGGGCGCCGAGGTACACGTTGACGGCCTCGGAGGCGGACGACGGCCACGGCGCGGCAAGCGGCTTGGGGGCGCCGAGGTACACGTTGACGGCCTCGGAGGCGGACGACGGCCACGGCGCGGCAAGCGGCTTGGGGGCGCCGAGGTACACGTTGACGGCCTCGGAGGCGGACGACGGCCACGGCGCGGCAAGCGGCTTGGGGGCGCCGAGGTACACGTTGACGTGGAGCGCGGACGACGGCCAAGGCGCCCACCATAGGCCCACCATAGGCGTTATCAAGGGCTAGGAGATGCGATCGTGCACGGCGGCGGCGACAAAGGCGTGCGCGGAGATAGCGTCGGCGTCGGCCACAAAGGCGCGCTCGTCGACGAGTAGTGCGGGAGGGGAGGGTGAGTGTAATCAGAACCTATGTTTACGTGTGGCATGTTGCGAGGAAGCGTGGCTCCCATCGCGGCTGGGGCGCAGTGGCGGGGTGCGTCGCATAGTTGCGTAATTTGCTGGCTGCCTGGCTGGTCGCAGTCCCATTCAGCGACTCTGGAGCTCAAAACGCGTCTTTAATTTTGGCCGCCTAAACTGTCTTCTGACCCACTGTACGACAGTACGCCGCGCTTTGGCCGCATTGCCGCCAACTGCAATAGTATTGTTTTTAGTCACCAACTTTTATTTTCCGGTTTACAGAGTTCCTGCTAGGATACGGATTCTCTTGAGCGAGCACAATATTCGGCGTTGGGTGCTCGAGCAGAGGGCTGGGGAGAGACCGCCCTTGCCTCACAGTTTGGAGGAGATGGACAGGTACCTCCGGGACCCTAACTACGTCCACCTGGGCCGGTCGGCGGACCAGGCCCACCAGCTGTACCAGGGGCTGGTCGGCCCGGCGAATGCGCGAAGCGCGGTCTTCGCTTTCCTGGCCATCATCGCGTGGCTGAACCTCACCGCCCCCATCTTCGTGGACGGGACGTTCAAGGTGGTGAGGTTTGCAATACCGGAGCAGGTGACGCAGCTTCTGGTGGTGCTTACCAACTACCAGGATCACGTAAGTTCATTTTCAATACATTTTTCGTAAAATGCTTCAGGTTGAAGCATGTGTACATGCAGGGTGTCAAGCCTAACGCGGAACGGGCGAGCGGGTTGCCTATACTCGACTCTGCAGGCGCGCTCGAATGGAGCGGTGCTGTAAGGCGGAATATCGTGCCCTTGCGCCGTGGTTTGCGCGTTTAGCGCATTGTGACAGCGCAGTACCGCGGCCTCGAGCTAAAGCAAACGCTCTGTCTCACTCTCTCCTTCCTCGCAGTCCGATTTCGACACGGAGACGGAACTCGGCGTCGTTCGGGTTGCCCACGCAATGATCCCATAATGCGCCATGTTAAATGTCAAAGCCTGTAAAACAATCTTATTGAAATTCACAGTGCTTTCAAGGGCCAACAACCTTATAGGCTTGAATGCGACTAAATATTTTTTTGACCAAAAGTATGGCTACTCCATGTACTATTGCAGGGAGACTTCCTTCTCGCAGTGTTGGCGCCAGTTGCGTCTAGGTCGTGTCTGTGAAAAGTGGCGTGATGCGTGATTACTGAACCCTTTCAGATCCGTATTGTTTGTCCACTTGTGAAACTAAAGCGTAGTTGTACGCCTCATTCAAGCGTAGAACTATACGCTTTAAGGCCATTTCCCCCATGCAATTAGATAGGAGGTTTGGAGCGCATGAGACCTGGTACGCTTCAAGAAGGGTGTACGGACGGAACGCTTCAAGAAAGGCGTAATGTTACGCCTTAGTTTTACCAATGCCATATTTCACAGGTCATACCCCTCGCCATGGTCCTTATGTCGTCCAAGTCGGAAGAGGCGTACCTCCACGTGGTGAGGAGGCTGCAGCAGCTCGGGCTGAGGGTACAGAACTTAACCTCAGACTACGAGCTGGGCTTGATGAACGCTTTCCGCCGCGTTTACGGTGCTGACCGGGACTTCAGGCAGAGCGGTTGTCTCTTCCACCACGTGGTTTGTGTGCATGGCGCAGTGGGCCGTCTGGAGCTCGTTGACCTCATGATGGAGAACGAGGTGGCACGGAAGATGCTGCGTCGCCTCTGCAGTCTGCCGCGGCTACCGGCTGACGACATCGCTGCTGGATACCGGGCGGTGTGCCAGGAGGTTCGCCACCGGGACATGGAGTTGTACCGGCGTGTATACCCTCTGCTGATCTACTACCACCGTGAGTGGCTCGTGGTGGTGCGTCCAACTCGCCTCAGCGTACATGGCCGGTACAACGCCACCAACAACACCTGTGAAACATCCCACAGGGACTTCGTCCGTGACGTGAATGTCCCGGTGCCCAACACCTGGGATGTTATAGGTATGTTTTAATGGAAAATTGGAGCACCTTCATTACGTACCGAATAACAGTATTTTCTTTCCCACACTTCATTTCCAACATTAATATCGAAATCTTAGCAATTAAGGCCAATTCGCACAAAAAAAGAAAAAATCGTTTTTGGTCTTGTTTTCAAGGGCCTATTAAAAAGGCCTTCGAAACATCGCACAGCGGGCCGTAAGACAGGTGAGGCGGTCAAAATTCCGGACGGGTTTTGGAGCTCCAGAGTCACTAAATGGTACAGGAACCAAGCGTGCGACCCAACCAATGGATTGTTCTCCGAACGAGGAATCGATTGGTGGGGTCACACGTTCGGTTCGAGATCCATTTAGCGACTCTCTTACTCAAAACGCGTCTAGAGTTTTGGCCGCCTGCGCCGGTTTCCTGGCCCACTGTGCATCGGGAAAAATTTGTCTTTTGTCAGACCCGTTAGTACGTGGAAGTTTCATGTTCTTTCTTTTTTCTACAGAGGGAATCCAGTCTCGGCACCGCGATGGGGCGCACATTGTTGGGCAGCTGGAAGCAGGGAGGAACGCGGGGCGACGCCTGCGGCTGCCTAGGTACGTGCAGGCGGCAGCTCACATGCGGCGGCTGGAGAACGGATTCCGAGGGCACAGAGATGTTCTCCAGTTCCTGGACGCGAGCTCCTACCTCATGGAGAACGTCATGAGGGACCTACAGCAGTGGGCTCGCCCAGCGCAGGCAGAGGCTGCACAGCAGGCACCGCTGCAAGGCATGCCCCCTCCACTCCCGCCAGACCAGCCAGCTGATCCCCTGGTTCCATCGCCACCGCCATCACCTCCACCAGACCAAGGAGGCCCAGGCGGCCCACCCCCACCTGGAGGCCCACCTCCACCTGGAGGCCCACCACCGCCGGCTGGAGGCCCACCACCGCCGGCTGGAGGCCCACCACAGCCGCCTGGAGGCCCACCACAGCCGCCTGGAGGCCCACCACCGCCGCCTGGAGGCCCACCACCACCGCCTGGAGGCCCACCACAGCCGCCTGGAGGCCCACCACAGCCGCCTGGAGGCCCACCACAGCCGCCTGGAGGCCCACCACAGCCGCCTGGAGGCCCACCACAGGCGCCTGGAGGCCCACCACCACCGCCTGGAGGCCCACTACCGCTGCCTGGAGGCCCACCACAGCCGCCTGGAGGCCCACCACAGGCGCCTGGAGGCCCACCACCACCGCCTGGAGGCCCACTACCGCTGCCTGGAGGCCCACCACAGCCGCCTGGAGGCCCAATACCGCTGCCTGGAGGTCCACCACAGCCGCCTCGACGCCCGCTACCGCCGGATGGAGGCCCAATACCGCTGCCTGGAGGCCCACCACAGCCGCCTCGACGCCCACGACCGCCGGATGGAGGCCCAATACCGCTGCCTGGAGGCCCACCACAGCCGCCTCGACGCCCACGACCGCCGGATGGAGGCCCAATACCGCTGCCTGGAGGCCCACCACAGCCGCCTGGAGGCCCACGACCGCCGGATGGATGCTCACCACCACCTCCTAGAAGGCGACTCCTCCTGCCTTATTGGCTGGAGCCGTGGGCTGCTGACGTGGTCCTTGTCAGTGAAGCGGTGCCCCCGCCGCCTGGAGGGCAAGCACTATCTGGAGGGCCACCCCCGCGGCCTAGGGGACCACCCTTGACACGTGGAGGACAGCACCATGCCCAACCGCTTCAACCTGGAGGTCCTCTCCAGCCGGGAGGCGCTGAGCCCATGCACCTGGAGGCTCCTCCTCCTCTACCTCCTTTCCTTGCCGCCGTCCTTGACGACGAGACCTGGGACGAGCTGGTGGACGACAGCTCATCGGTAGGTTCATGCTCTATGGACCTCTGCTTGTCAGACATGGACAATGTTGACTCGCCAGAACAGGCGGTGGAGATGGTTAGTTCTGTATTTACTCGTGTAGTTCATTTCTTTCATTGGTTGAGCTGAATGCTTAAAAATCTTCATGTGTAGGAGTGCACCGTGCCTGGGACGTCAATGTCCCTGGCCTGGGCTGAGCACCAACCAGTACTTCCGGGCTCTGCATGGCAACGACGGAGAGAGCAGATACGGGCTGCTGCTGCAAGAGCTCGTGCTGCTGAGGAGTACATAGAGGTGTGAATCCGGAACCTACGGTTCTTTATCCAACAAAGTGATGTTAACGATAAAAATTATTGCTCTTTTATGTGAGATATCCCTATAGCCATTTTTTATCCGCAAAAAGGTGCAGTTGGAAGGTGAACCATCGCGGTGCACACCGGTCCCGATGGACATCTCAGACGAGGTACGTTTTCAACACTTCTGGAACGGAATTGAACCACAGTTTTATGCCCTGTACACTAAAGGATGTCAGCGCTTTGGCGTTAACAGATTACGAACAGTGCTTGGTTTAGTTCTCCCGAGCCCCACATTGCTTTAGCGAAAATGTCCAGGAGTTTACAGTTTCTATTCTGTACACCAGGATGACTCAGAAGGTGCTGTGATCGCGAGCCCTCGTTCCAACCACCATCGGGCACTAATGGACCGCCTTCAGACAGAAATAGTCATCGCCCTGGTTCGTGATGACGAGGCTGGCGAGGCGCCACAGCGACCACCTACACCACCGGCCAGCCCCGCTGCACTTGGCCTGGGTCATGAGGACCTGGCTGGCGTGGCAGCACAGCCACAGGGCCAATGGCCTTCGCCGCCTGGAAGTCCTGCAGCGCTTGACCTGCTTCGTGTGCAGGGCCAGGCTGGCGTGGCAGTACAGGCACAGGACCGATCGCCTTCGCCGCCTGGAAGTCCTGCAGCGCTTGACCTGCTTCGTGTGCAGGGCCAGGCTGGCGTGGCAGTACAGGCACAGGACCGATCGCCTTCGCCGCCTGGAAGTCCTGCAGCGCTTGACCTGCTTCGTGTGCAGGGCCAGGCTGGCGAGGCAGCACAGCCACTATTTCCACCACTACCTGGAAGCCCAGAGGTGGTGTTTCTTGAGGCGAGATTGCGACCTCGGGAAGAGGCCGCAATCCCTCCCTGGAGGCCTCCGACACCAGGCCGCATGAGTCCAGAGCTGGCAAGGGACCCATCGCCCGAGGTGGCACCTCCTCCTCCAGTGCCAGATGGTGGTAAGTATTGAGGTTTTTGCGGAGTTAGGTGTTACAGTGTATTACGATGTATTACGTGTGTATTACACTGTATTACGCCGTATTACGTGCGTATCACGGACGGATTTTGCGTGTTTTATACTGTACTACGCGTGTATATTACACTGTATTACACGACGGCCTGTACAGGGTATTACGCGAGTGTATACCCCTCGATTTGCAGTGAAAGCTGACCCTCGATTTTTCTCACCACTAGTTCGGTATCGGGGAGTACCTTTAGGCCCGTCAGCGATGAGTTTGTCTTTCTTTAAGATGGTTGCACTGAATTTCCAGGTCCAGCGGATATTGGCAGGGGCAGAGGTAGGAGAGGACGGCGTGGGAGGCCTCCACTACAAAACCGCCCTCCTGTGGAGCCTAGGCGGCCGGTCGGTAGGCCTAGAAGAAATCCGATCGGGCCGAGAATGCCGGGAAGGCGTGGCCGACCACCACATCGTCGGGCTCTTGAAGGTACGAAGGCTAATATTAGTCTTACATCAAACACAAAGACATGTACACCAGGTGCAGAATAAACTTATTTTTATATCGTTATAGATGAGAACCAAGATGAGGACGAGGACAATCCTCCCAGGGCAGGTGAGCGCATTTACGTTCCCCTCATTTTGTGTAAAAGTGAATCTCCAGAATTTACGAAAGTATGGCAAAATGTTGCCTTTGCAACTTATTACTTCATCTTTTTGTTGGTCATTGCAGATGTTGACATGGTCCTGATATCGTCGGATTCTGAGGACGACGAACCTGCACTAGCAGGTAAGTACGCCTTTGTCACTTTTCATTTGTTACACAAAACGGGCCCGTACCCTGAACCAATTATTAATTTTTCAACAGTGGTGCCGCCCATGCACATGGAACTGCGGCCAAGGCAGCCTCCACCTCCTGACGAAGTCGATGAAAGTATGTTTCGCCGCCCCATTTGTCCATGCATGAAGTCTCTTGTTTTGCGGTTTGCGCAAGCGGAGGGTGCATTTAATTGTAAAATAGAGTAAAGTGGGAGTGGGGGTGGAACCATTTAATTCTATCGGCAATGCCAAGGTTGATAACGCATTCTGTCGCGTTAAAGCTCGACTGAAAAGCGACACTTCTTAAACATCAGACTATTTCCTTATTTCTAGTGGACCTGCCAGACATTCCCCAGCTGGATCACATGTTTCAACATGATGCGCCTGCTCTTCCTGATGTGCCTGCGGCTGCCCCGGTGGATCCGGAGCGTGAGTAATCCATTTCTATGCATTGCTGGCGTGTTGGCGTGGATACACAGCAAATCCAAGTGTGAGGCAGTCCGACTCTTGTAAGTGTGCGACAAAATGCCCCACGCATGCAAACGTGAGACTGTTTCACACTTGGATTTGCAGTGTAAAGAAATGGTCTGGCGGTGGTGGATGAAATGGTGATAATGATAAAAAACAGTGCACAGCACATCTAAACCTGTCCATCTACGAACAAAGTTTCCAAACATTTAAAATACTCTATGTTGTTAGTATTTGACAGTTTGTTACTAATTTTGACTTCTTCAAATTCAGTTGAGGCGAGGCGAGCGGAGATTCGGCGGCAAGACATCGCATACGGGGTGGGCCGCATACAAGATCAATTGCGGCGGCACGTGCGCGACGCCGAGGAGCGGGAAAGGCGGCATGCGGAAGAGGAGCGCGCGGCCCGCGGGGAGAGGCGTCGCCAGGACCTCGACCGTTTGGCTGCGGTGAAGACGGCGGCGGCGGCCCGACTCCCTCCCCACAACGAAGGACCAAACGCCATCTTCATCAGATTCCTACTGCCGGATGGCCGCCGGTTGCAGCGCCGGTTCCCTCTGGAATCTGATGTAGAGGTGCTCTATGACTTCGTCTTCCTGGAGGGTTTCGGAGACGTCGTGCTGTCGACGACAGTGCCCAATCGGAGAATACCGACGCGTGGCGTTTCTATAGAGGGGGCCGTCGGCTCCTATCAAGCCGTAATTATGGTGCAGGTTGCTGAGGGTAATTATTTTTTTAAGCGGTCTTGCTACCGCATCAATCTCCCCATCCAATCCTATCCCACCCCTTCATTTCAAGCTTAAACGGACTGCGCTTTGAAAACAGAGGGTTATTCTACGCTTCAGTTTTGCCTGTGTAAACTTGCCTTGGCTGGAATTTTTTTCTGAGGTGGAAATTGTTTCGTACACAAACTGAAGTTTGAAATGCTGAAGCATAATTTTGGAATTTATTGGTCATTCCTGTTTTTAACGATCTTGTGTACAAAACACTGATTTGATACTATTTTTACTCCTTTTCTACGGTTGGGCCGTAACCACCACCGTCGCTTTTACTCTTGTTTATACAGCCCGCCACAGAGGACCAGAGGAACGTAAGTCTCTGTTTGTGGGCATAGTTTTCAAGTGTAACGATTGACCAATTTGGCCGCAAAGGGTTGGAGGCTGTCCTTATAGGCACCAGTGTGGCCAGAAAAGTAGGCAAGAAGTAGTCCAAACACACAGGTGTGCGGTGGGCTGCATCTCCTCCTGCCTACTAGGCAGCTACTGAACAGCTGTGGCGAGAAGTCGCCTAGTAGGCAGGAGGAGATGCAGCCTGCCGCACCCCTGTGTGTTTGGGCTACATTTTGCCTACTCATCTGGCAACACTGATAGGCACTGAGGGGCCTGAAGCGCCTGATAGGTAGGCCACATTTCTGCCCGCGACACGGGTGTGGAGAGGGTGGCCTACGTTGCACTCCTTTCGTCTTCTCGGGGGCAAGTGCAAATGTGACAGTGATGGTGGAGGAGGCCAATAATTATAAAACTAGAACAGAATATTTAAATGAATTCCGTTACGAATTGAACACACTATATATCGTTTTCAGGTCTCCCGGATAATTGTGCTGTATGCCTCGAGGACCGGAGCATCTCAGTTTTTAGGGGCGAACTGAGGTGCAACCACCGGTTTCACTACGAGTGCATTGAAACGTGGTGGCTGACCCGGGTGGAACATCACCAACCAGTGGTGTGCCCCGAGTGCCGGACGCCATTCACGGATGTGGAGAGAAGGCCCAATAACGAGTAACAGGTGAGGAGATCCGACCACTGCCTATGCACTTATTTAGGCCTTACGTTTTTGTACAGTTCAAACAAGTAAATGGAATAAAATTATTCTGTTCATTGTCTATTTAACAGGCGTCAGCTTCCTTCCTCGCCTATCTCCAAGATTTTTCTTAGACCTCCAAAGTGCCTTTTTTTAAAAAAAAAAAAAAAAAGTTTATCTACACAGAGTGGTCCTCCCACTCTTTTGAATAAGTTACACAAGTAAGATTTCTATCCCGCGTGGAAGGATCAGTAGTTAAACTGCAATTAAAACTGCAGTGGCTCATCTGCAGTTTCTTTCTGTAGTTCTTTTCTTCCCTTAGATTGTATTTGACGTGTTATCAATTTTGTATTGTCCGCTGCAGTCAGTAATCTGCTTTGAAGTCGACACAAACTGTCCTTTAACTGCATTTTTGCTGCCAGATCCAACTGCAGTCTAGATGGGCATTCCGGAATGTAGTTGAAACCTCAGCTAAAATTCGCTTTATTTTCAAACGCAAGTGTCGATATTAAATATACTTCTGAATTGCTCTTGTCTTACACATGGAGAGTAAAGACAAGTATACGACATATACAGTCCCAGGCTCGATTTGGAATGTAGACAAAAACTACAATTTAAGTTCATCACACTAGAAGTCAAAGTGTACTTCCAACTTCACCCTGAATGTCCTTTCAAGTGGCTGCCTTGGAATGATTCAAATCACCTAAATTTCGCCGAGTGAAACTCCGCACTGCTTCCAAATCGTTATGTTTTGACAATTGCCGGGGAAATTCCCGGAGGAGTGGCCCGCGCCGAGCGAGGAGCTGCTGTAATCCCTCGTCGACCTGCGCGCGCGGGCATGGCCAGTGGCATCGCCCGCGCTGGAGCCAGACTCTCAGACGTCTCCGTAGCGCAATTGGCAGCGTTGCGGTCCGACAGCCCGGAGGTCCGGGTTCGACTCTCCATCTGACTATCACAAATTACAACGACGAAGAAAAATAAAGGAAGCTACTGAGGGAGGGCAATTAACAAAGCCTTCAAATCCAAAAAAAATATTTTTTTTCGCAAAACAACATTTTTAAAGAAACTGTCAGGAACTGTCCAAAAAACTGCAGTTAAAACTGGAAACGTCCGAAATAAGTACTGCTTTTTTTGCAGTTCAGGTGCAGTTAAGTGTACTTAAACTGCATTTTAATTGCAGTTAACTGCACTCGAACTGCAGCTGGTTATCTGAAGTTAGACTGTGGTCAATGCATACTTCAAACTTCAAACAAAATAGCGCATTTGTGAACACTTTAAGAACAATTGAGAGACACTTCAACTATCCTCCTTATTCAGTGCAAAGTATAGTGTGATTTCAGTTCCTGGGTACAATTCAGATTGCAGATTCTCCCACGCGGGTATGACAGTCATTTAAGTATAAAACCAAAGATTTTGTACAAAACAATATTTCTATGTCAATCATCTTTATGTATTTTTATTGTATATTTGAATTTAGTTTGACTGGGCAATGGATAACTAATACCGCCTCTGTCCGCAATGTTTGTTAAGACAGCAGTATTTATGAGGGATATTTATCTCTCACAAAGAAATAAGTATATTATATTGTTACAAAATTGTTCACAAGTACTTGTTTTTTTCTAAAATCCATAATGTTAGAACTATTGGCTAAAATAATTTACAAACGCAATAAATATCTTGCACCATGTATGTATGTGCTTACTTTCAGTGATTCTTATCCCTATTTTGACATTTGCTGATGCAAACAGAAGAGGCAAAAATCCCAGGAAGAAAACATTTGCGAATCACAAGGCTAAAGCTCCATGTAATGCGGAATATAATGAACATTTTATTCACTTCAAATATACAAACAGAAATGAAGAAACAAGTTAGGACCAATGTGGAAAGTATACGGCAAGAATAAATCTTCAAATTTGTACAACATTCATTTTTCCCAATAAAACATTCTTTTGAAAAAATTTCTACTTGTGAAGATCACATTTAGTGGCTGTAAGACTCCCCACATTTAAAAAAAGAAAATCCAAGCAAGTCCTTTGTCAGCATCTAACTACAAGTCCCACATAAAAAAATACATAGATGTATTTTTTTATGCAGATCTGCATTTTAAATTTACTATAAACACATGAGTGTGTGTGACACCATTCCATTCTCACTTCAAGTCCAGTAAACATCACAGAATACACTTCACTAACTTTAATTAAAACAATGCACTAAATGTGCAAAGCTGAACAGCAATACGTGGCAGAGAGAATCGCAGAACAGAAATATTGGTGAACACGTCCACTTGAGTTTACCTACAAAAAGTAAAAACAATGTAACAGAGATGACTCTATGACATATTTCCCACAGTATCAATGAACTTCATACCCTTATTTGGCATCAAACTTGGATAAAACATCATGCTCAAGAGGGCACGAGATACTCTCACATCAAAGACAGCCGATTGAAGTTCTTCCTGAAACATGACAAACAGATGAACATTATTAAGAGCCCTCAAGGAGAAATTATGTGGTCAGCAGCAAGCCAGCCAGCTAAGAACACAAATTTTGAAGACAGAAAACCACTGTCCAAAAGTAACCAAAGCAAAATACTTAAAACCAAAATTAGCATTTCAGTAGACTCTGTTTTCTTTGGTTGCATATAAGTAAAAACTAAAGAAGAGTACAGCTAAGTATATTTTTCAATAAATCAAAAGTACAGAGTTCAATTTGGTCATTATGACATCAAATAACCTGCCACTATCAGTGATTTTATGGAAACAACTGTAAAATGTCTGCTCAGGGCTAGCCCTCAGACCTGCTTTGTCTTGTCAATAAATACAACAATATGAAGATATTAAGAGGTCCAGGGGGAAAAAGGAGTAACATACCTAATAAGTTGCTGGTGGCTGGGGATGAGACGTCCACTGTGTAAACCTACCACTGGTGGCTGGATCTGTGGAGAGCGGTGAAAGGAGATGAGCCAGGAGCAACCATCCTACAGACAAACATATAAAAAAATAAAAAAAAATAAAATAAAATAAGATTGACGCAAAGAGAAATATATGCAATGCAGCTGCCTATTTGAGACCCCATGAGATTTATTTGATTGCAATAACAAATGACTCTACTTCACTCAAGGCCAAAAAACAAAGTGTCGAGTCAATTCGATCAGTGACAAAGAGGATAAGGCTGTAGTGACGCAGGTGGACAGGCACAGGTGCTCCGCACCAATGTGTCCAGCTCTGTTTTTTAAAAGACACCGTGAAAAGTCAAATCTTACCGATTAATGACGCGGCGAAGAACAGATGAATTTTTGTTTTGACTATGCAGAACCCCATGCTGGATCCTTGGCTTCTGAAGGAAGACTTGTCGGGTCCTGTCAACTCCCTAGTTGGTTCCGCAGTTCACTCGCCAGGTACATTCCTACCAAATGCATGCTCCTGTGGCCCTGCAACAACAAAAACGCAACTGAGTAAGGAAAACAGACAGAACGAGCATAAAAATAGACGCCGATAAAGCATTCGAGGCGACGGAAGGTTAGGAACGGAAAAAAACGCATTTTTACGACAGAAAGCATGACATTACGAGGGAGACGCAAGGGTGCACACAGAGTTGGAGTGCACAGGAATTAAACCTGTTTCATGGCGAGAAGCAGTCGCTAAAACGCAAATTCCTCTACAACTCACTTGGGTATGTTTGTAAAGACGAGAAGAATCACAAAACAGACGACCTTGATCGTACGATCGCAGGTGGATTCACCGCTTTCGACCAACAAAATTTACCGTTCACTTCGAGTACCGCCACCGTCACAATTATTGCAACAACATAACACCACCCTATGGGTTAATAAAAACAATGGACGATGATAAAGATGAAAATAAGGAGACCGGACAGCCAGCATGCGCATAGACGACTTGAGCTAGGAGAAATAAAAAGAATAGAAGAGGAACCTTCACGAACATGGCGGCCGGTTCCTGATTGGTTCTCGCAGCCACTCAGTATGAGAAGTAGCGAGGTGCCCACGGGTGCTGTGGCGGCTATCAGAGATCCTCCCGGGGAGGTCGCTATTGGCAGCAGACGCGCAGCACCACGGGCGGGGCTACCCTTCACCTCTGCGAACGTTCCCCTGGCCCAGCCGCCGTGGTGCAGTGCATGACCACCACCAGGTAGTAGTACGGCGACGGACTGGCAGGCGCAGCACCACGGGCGGGGCTACCCTTGACCTCTGCGAACGTTCCCCTGGCCCGGCCGCCGTGGTGCAGTGCATGACCACCACCAGGTAGTACGGCGACGGACTGGCAGGCGCAGCACCACGCGCGGGGCTCGCCATAAGGTCTGTGGACGCGCTCCTGGCGACAGCTCTAAGGGGCCGAAGGAAAGGCCTTGGCGGGGTGCGCGGCCACGGCCTTCCCTCCCCATCTCCGGTCACAGCGCGCTGCAGTCGGTTTGCCGGTGCCCGATGGAGCCCTGGGCGAGGCCGAGGCAGACCTCGCCGACGTCACCCCAATGGCGTCCTTACACCTCCCAGGACATTTCTCAGCCTTTACGAAATGTTATGGAGAGTGCTGAAAGTGACGTATGTGACGCTCAAGGCCGGTCCTTCCTTCTGGTTGCACGAGTCACAAGTTCACGATGTGGGCCTTCTCCAGCGTGTCCAGGTTGAACAATCCTCTCGTGTTCTGGAAGCTGCGTCTGTGGTGTTCGCTGACGTCCTTCCTTACCTCTCGGTGCACTCGGGCGGAACAGGAATCAGCCCGGTGGGTAGGCAACCCATCGTGCCGCGCACAGTGCGCGGCAGCGTGCGGCGATACCCCGTGCCGCTGAACTCACGCCAAGCTTGGGGACGGTCCCCGGGTGGTCTGGGGAGTATGGTAGTCGAGGGAGGGGGGTATGGGCAGGACATAAATACAATGGAAACTAAATTAAAAATAAAATAAAATTTAATTGAAATTAAATTAAATAAAAATTAGCTTAGAGAGACGTTTGCTCTATCAAGTCTTGCTTTTAGAAATAAGGGAAAATACAAATTAATTCAAAAGTAAATTATAGTTTATTAGAAACTGTGCAGAAAGTACGTCTAAACGCACTGTCTTTTTTAGAGCAAGCTCTAGGAAAGCTAGTTTGTTTTTTGAGAGCAAAGCAAGTTTGTTTCAGGGAGAATTTGTGGCGACTCCATGTGTTCTTTCAGATAAATTTTCCAAAACAGATAATATTTCGTAATCCCCATCATCTAAGAGAATATCTTTGTATCCAAATGGTGCAGTCTTCTCCTTGTCAATGCGACGCCGCTTGTTCAAGCATACTTGCCATTTCTTTGAAGATGGACGAGTGACAATGCGCCAACCTGGTAAGCGCGCAATTTGTGTTGGTATGTGTACATTTGTAATTTTTTTCTCATCACTTAAAACCATATCTTTAAGAGCATCAAATGTTACAGTGTCTTCACGTGAGCTATTGATTGAAATTCCTCTAACTTTAATTACTGTCTTAATGTTTTTTGGGTCACCACCTACGCAAACTTTAAATGCATAATTCTTTGCACCAGCAGAAACAAATTCACAGCAGAACGATCCTTCCGAAAAATCATCCGATAGTTGATCCGTCATTTGTCCGAGATACTGCCCCAGTTCCGGCTCAGGTTGTCCCGGAACAGACAGAAAGCACACGGAATCTGCAAGACCAAGACATTAGTCAAGAAATTAAATCAGTTGATTCATTATGAAAATATTTTTGGCCCCTAACCTGTATCGTTGTAAATGCACCTTTCGTCAACAACTTCTAGATATTTGTAAAGCAATGCCCTTCCTCCTGCTGTTGTTTGCGCTGCGTGAATGAGTGACGTAGTTCTCAAACTGTCATCCATGTCTTCCACGGGAACAAAGCAAACTTGAAGACAGTCTTCTCCGAGTGGAAGTATAGAATTGATGACGATGGTTGAGTCATTTGCGAGACAAATCAATTCACCGTAATCAAAAACAAACACTGTCTTCGGTCTCAAGGTTTTTTCACCCATTTTACCCCCTTAAAAAAAGAAACATAAAATTAGACACCGTGTCTGAGAGAGAATCAATGCATGAAGGAAATGAAGACTTACAAAACGAATTGAGGATGAGCTTCGCCAAAGTTCTCTTGCCGGGATTTTTCTCAACCTTCTCTTTTCTCACTACAATTCCATCACGGTCAAAAATGTCTTTGATATATTTTTCTTTGTCTTCTTCAGTTTTAATGTGTGCTGGCCAACCAGAAGCTTCATATTTTAGTGCCATGTTCTCTCTGACGTGCCCAGAAAAAAGTCCCCCTGTCTTTGAGATGGGATCATATTTTTCTACTTCGGGGTAAAAGTATAATTCGTGAATTGCTAAAATTGTGTAACCTTTCTGAACAGCTAATTGAAGTTCATTTGTGCACCACGTACCCGTCAGCGCCCTGTCCTTGGCTTCTGTGTGAATGCAATCGTTTTGATTTTGTGTTTCTGCGCATGTTTTGCAAAGTGGAAACATAAGCTTAGAACAGCATCTATATGGCAACACGGGTAAATATAATTTGTCAGGTGGTAAAACTGTGACTTTTGCTACACCGTTCCACGTGTCAATGGGTGGCATGTTTGGGTCACCTTCTAAATATATTTTTGGATGTTTTTTTACATAACCAAATGTCAGATTTATAAAAGGATACTGGGAACATATATCATAGAGTTTAATCTTTTCCCCTTTGGATAGGTCTGCTTTTTTGTAAGAGCGCACAGCTGAAGTTCTTCCACCACAAAGTGCATCTCGTATTTGAAGTGGAAAAGATCGCGTTGTTGGGTACTGTTCAAAGTATGCTTTTACTTCTGGATTATTTTGGCATTCTTCCCTGAATTGACATTCCCACATTTCATGAACAATGTATCCATTCTGTTTTAAAATATCTGTTAACCTTCTTGTTTTTTCGTATCTGTCTTCACCAGCATCATTCTTTAGTCGTTCCCGAGAACTTGTGTCCGGGAAGCACCAAACACATTGATGCCAAAAACATCCATGGAACTCCCAAACATGTTTTTCAATTGTTCCATCAGGGTTACTTGTCTCTGTGTAGCCATCGACGGGTCTGCCCATGACCCTTACTTCCCGACCGTTTTCGGCAGTTGTAATTTTGGCCATTAGTTTGTGTTGTTCAAAGTCAAGCCACTGTAATGCAATGAAGCTTTGTTTGTCACGTGATCGGTACCCTCCTCTTGGAACTATCCCTATTGTGTTTGGAATCAAGTGTTTAAGTCTGAACATGGACATCGTGGCTGACGAAATGGTTAAAGAGTGGTGCAATGGATCAAACCCACTTATTTCCATAAAACTTACTCGGAAAGACTCCATGGCCTGTCTAAGAATATCAACATCAGATTGGCAATATGTAAGAATCTCATACTTGAAATTAAATTCATAATTAGCATCAACCTGCTCTTGGTACCATGATTCGAACTCTCTTTTCTCTTTTGATGTCATGGTAGACGTACAATACAAACTCTTTGACGGCATTTTTCCATGAAAAGAAAGTACTCCTTTGTATTCATGTAATGGGGGAAAAACCCTTTTCGGAGCGCCGTGAGCCCAAATGATTTTGGAAGTGAACTTAACTTTTGTGCTACAAAAAGTAGGCTGTCCTTAAATGTGATATTTTTATGTTTCAAGCAGATAATTTTTAACCCTTGTAAAATAACTTCTGGCTGCATTTTTCTCTTAAGAAATTCATGTAGAATGAAATAGTTGTCAAATGCTCGCCCATTGTGAGAAAGAAAAATGATTTCCGTTTTTTCATAATTGCAAAGTGACAGCAGGTATGATACAAATTGCTCAACAACATTGCAATTGGGTGGGCCTTGTAGTGATTCAAAAATGTGTTCTCGTGTTCCACAGTGTAAACAGTTATGTTCGGTCTCCTTCACTTTTTCACATTTGTCACAAACTTGTTGACAAATAAGCACGTTGGGTTTGTGTTCCATCCAGTTATTTTTATCTTCAAACTGTTCACCCTGTTCGGTTTCCGTGTCGAAATAAATTCGTATCGTTCTAGTATCTTTACTAACAGTGGGTGGTACCCACGGTTGCATGAAGCACAAATGATTTTCAAGGACAGTGGAGTTACAATATTTACAATGCACTGTACCACAAACGTGTTTGTTATTTTTACCCCTTCCCCTGTCTTTCAAGACGACACTCCTTTCGCACTTTGGACAAAAATTTTTTATGTCACATGTAGTTTTTCCATTGCTGTAAATCTTTTCAGTGTTGTGAAAGTTAAAACAGGCGTCTCCAGCAAAATAGCGGCAGCAGTTTACGCACCTTATTAAAAAGTTGTTGTCCGTGTTGTGTGATTCCCGAGAACCACACCTCCAACAGGAATCTACACATCTATGATCACTTTTGTTGCTGGAGCAAACCAAACAATGTTCACAGAAATAACGGAAACCGAATGTGCCCTTGATTTTGAGTATTCCATAAAAGTGTCCCTCGTGTAAAAGTAGGTAAATGTTTTTTCGAGGATGTGCAGAAGTGGAAACAGGGCCATGAAAAACAATGTCTTTACCACATTTACCCATAAAAACGACTAGTCTGTAATCAGGTAGTTGTTTTTGCAGTTTCTGAACTTCTGGCATACCACATTCCATGTATGGATCAATACAAGCCACATTGCATAATGTTAATGCAGTTTGCGTTTGAACTCGTGATTTTTGTCTTTTGAGTCTGTTAAAACTGTGTTTAGAAACCGTATTTTGCATCATGCAAACAGTAACACAACGTGTCAAACACATTTTGTCAACTACATTTTCTGGGTCAAAAAGTGAACCGCTTTGAATTTTCCTTAATATAAAATGGGACATTTCTTCGTTTGGGCGACTTTTCCGCCCTCCCCCAGACTTTGGGTTGGGGACGTGAATGTATGAAAATTGAAGCGACCCTTCAGTCATAAAGCTTTGATTAGAATTTAAAACATGGCTAATTTTATCCAGAATAATTTGTCCGTTAATTTGGTCAGCGCGCCTTAAGCTGAACCACACTGGTGTGTCTGCACTTTCACTTCCCTTTACCTCTATGATGCAACTGTCGTCTGCTTTTGCGTGGACTGCATTCCTTTGTCTGTCCAACAGGGTGTCAAATAATTCTGCTAGCTCATGGTAAGGGTCTAACGTTTTTCCCAGGTGTTTTACGGCAAAAACCTCTTCTCTAAAACTCAGTTAAAACCTCTTTAGGTATCGTGTTGTTGATTGAATTATTTCAATGGTAGGTATGATTTCCTCCTGTTCTGCCTCTTCATCATCTGAATGGGCACGTTTTTGAGACGTGTCTTTATTTTGATCAGGACTGGGTTCGTTGGTTGTGTTTTGTTCCTGTAATTGTATTTTTTGGGCTTGTTTTCGAGTCAAAGCTCCACCCGCCATATTCTTTGCAACATTGTATGCCGAGTGTATGAGTGGATTGGCAATGTCTGTCGTCCTTAGTTCTTCCAAATAAGCCCTGTATCCATCGTCAAGAAAATGATCGAGCCGTGGGTCAAGGATATCGGTTTGCGTGGATGACAAAATGCGGAGAAGCGTAAGAAACGCCTCGGAGAGCAATGAGTCTGTGTAAAAACAACCTCCATCATATTCATCTAGAATGTCTGTGAGAGTCATTTTGGCGTTTTTGTTTTCTGTCTGTGTCTTTTGTGGAGTGTGATGTGGCTTGCGGCAGCTCGGACACGAGCATTTATAATTGCGCGCCCCACCCGAGAGCAGACGATGGAGGGAGACGCGTGACTCGAAGGGAGCAGCCCACGCACTCTGCCGGAGAGCGGACGAAGCCGAAGGGAAGAAGTGCGGAACGGGCAGAGCGCCACCACGGCGTGCGCGGTGCGGGGGGATGGAGGAGAGCGCGGCCCGGTCGAAGGCCGCTTGCGGGGGGGAAGTCAAGGACAACACATGACGAGTGGGCAGCGGCAAGGACGAGAAGAGGGGTCAGGCTAGGAGAGTGGCGTGGGGCGGGCAGGGCCGAGACAAGTTGGAACCTGCGAAAGTACCGCCGAAGGGGAATAACGTGCCTAATGAGTAGTGGGGACTCAAACGCACTGGCCTGGGTGGGGACCGTGAAGGGGAATAACGTCCCCTCCGCGTGCGGTATGCACGCATGCAACGGCGGGGGGAGCAGCCCGGCGTGGGGGGAGGGGAGAAGACACTACTAGAGTGCGCGACAAGCTAAGTTGATCCAACGCGTCTTATGGGAGACAGTCAAAACTAAAATGCTACCCCTGACCATCCCGAGCGGCCGGGCCCCATTGTGTGGAGTCCCAGATGTCGGCCGACCCGGACTACCTGCTGGCTGCCTGATAGGTCTGGTTTTGGCTGTACTTTTCAATGGAGAATCGGGCTCCCTATCCCTTGCGTTGGATCAACTTAGCTTGTCGCGCACGCTAGCGCCCTCAAGGAAGGGCAGTACGCAAGGCGTGCGTGGGGAAATGGAAAAAATGCAGAGGCGAGAGGAGTGAGGTGCGGGGCGGGCAGCATCAGGCCCGGCGAGACGACCGTCAAAGGGGGAAGAATGTCCCTGGTGGGGCGGCCGCGGGGCCGGCGCGGGGGCGGCGCGGGGCGGCGCGGGGCGGCGCGGGGCGGCGCGGGCGGCGCGGGCGGCGCGGGGCGGCGCGGGCGGGGCGGCGCGAGGCGGCGCGGGCAGCGCGGGCGGCGCGGGCGGCGCGGGGCGGTGCGGGCAGAAGATTGGGGGTATAAATGGACACGCGTGGCCAGCAGAGTCACATACCACACAGAGAACAGGAGGAAACCAAAACAAAAAAAAAACGCCACGATGAATTCTGAAAAAATCACGAGGATCACTCTGAATGCTGACAATAAGAAGGAGCTGATCGTCAAGACGAACAAATACAATCAAACCATTTTGCAAATTTGGAAACAAGGTGAACTTGAGGACCAATTCTCCAAATCAGAAATCAAAACATTTCTCAAAATGAGATTTGACGCGTGCAAAACAATCACAAAACATTTGCGGTCTGCCCACGGTGACGAATACCTGGGCCGGTGGATTTGCTACGATTTACATAACATTCAGTGCCTCAAATTGAGAGACAAACCTTTCATTGAAATTACACGGGAAGATTTCTTTACCATTACTGAAAACGGTGTCCCCAGATTTTGCATGACACGCTTGGGGTTGACGGCCTGGTCCACTCTCATTGAACATTGGCCATACATACTCGAAAAACATTATTCAGACTGATTTTTAATAACTTTTTTCCCTCTTGGCGTGTTCAATCTGGCAGGGGAAATCCCGCCACTTCTCCCACCCAAATTATATTCGGTGGGGGAAAATGGAGGGAGACGCTGAAATAAAAGCGTGCGCCGAGGACGGAGCGGTACACACTAGAGGCCTGCGCCGGGCGGGTATTCAATACCCGTGAAGCCTATAACTTTGTTGGTTACTATCAAAAACATTCCAGATTTCGCACGAACATAGTTTTATGGCTGGACTAGCTCCTCTCAAACTTCTGTGCGTTCAGGTCCATTTACTTCAAAGTTATAGGCTTCACGGGTATTGAATACCCGCCCGGCGCAGGCCTCTAGTACACACTTACACGAGGAACACACCAGCCACCATGGACTCGCAATACAATGACTCAGACATGAAGAAAGGTCGCAAAAGGCCTCTACAGCGCAAAGACAAATACATGGGAGACCAAGGGCCGTCCACACAGCTACAAGACGAAATTTTTGAAGTTTTTGAAAGTTTTACCAGCAACCAAACACAAGCCGAGCCAAACACAATGCAAAGTAACAACGGAAACCAAACGGAGGAAAACTTGGATGTCATACCATTTTTTGTCAACCGGAAAACAATTGCTCTGACTTTGGGGGCCCTTTCAAACAATGCAAAAACATTGATTCTGGGAATTGATTTGCACACTGGTAAAGCTGCTGCAGTTCTGACTGGTCAACATGGAGAAAATATGGACAGGATGCGACTTTCAATCGATGAGTTGACACAATTTCTGAATCCAGACACTTATGAGAAAATTCTAAGTCTATTCTGGGCTAAAAACAAAACAGAACCATTCGATGTGGGTGGAATTCGACTCTCTGCATACATTTCACAACACGGAGGAAAATCTGTCAGATTCCAACGAAAGGGCACAAAAATCAGTTTCTTTTTTGCACCAGCAACTTGGCGATAGTTTGGAGACGCACGTGAACTGATTAAACTGTCACTCGATTTGGTCCGTCAGAGCCAAGTTCACATTCAACACTTTACTGAGCAATTTGTCAACGAGATCATCACAGAGTTGAAAACTAAAAACATAACCTACGAATGGCTCATTCAAGAGGATGTCAGTGTGCGAAATGAACTTATGCGTAATTCTATGGCTAAAACAACGCCATTTATTTCAGCTATGTATGCGCAAGATTTGTCTATGATTGAGTCCTGTAATTTGGCCATTGTACGTGAAGAATTTCTTGTGTACCACTTTTCATACTTTCAGGAAAAAGTGTTGTCTGAGATGAGAAATTTGTAAAATGACTTTGTTTGACTCATAAAATAAAATCATGTACTTGAAAAAATGTGTTGTTATTTCTCAAGGAAAGGAAAAAGACCAAAAATGACACGAATGGTTACAAATGATTATATTGAAAAAAAGTCCCTTCAGGTTACATCATGGAAATAAATGGAGATCAAAAGTCACGAACGAGGGGGCGTACGAAGCAGCCCCCAGCTGCCAGGCCGTCGCTCATCTGCTGACGCCGCCCGGGTCAGGGCCCGGCGATTGGGTGCCGGCAAGACCCTCCGAATCCGAGCGGGAACGGCATCCTAAAACACACACAGGAAAAAATGAGAAACAGCGCAATCGACAAAAAAAAAAAAAGGCACGAGACCGTAAAAAAAGAAAAAAACTTACAACAGATACGCGGCGCTTCTTTGGGGTTAAATCCAGTGGCACCGGAGGAGACGGGGTGGACTCTCGCCGAAGTGGCGTCGACTCCATGGACTCACGTGACGATAAATCCAAGGGCTCATCGTCTACCCCGTCAATAACCTAGAAAAAGGAAAAAACTAAAATGAACCGCAAGTAACGCGCGTGCACCACTCGGACAGCGGCGTGCTCATTCTCGCAACAAGAAAAAAAACAACAAATAGTCTGACAGTCGGAAACGTACCTCTTCTGGAAGTGCAACCGGAGAAGTCCGCAGGGACCGCGTCGGCTCCTCCACTGGTACACTGTCCTAGAAAATGAACCGCATGGCACGTCATCACACACACGCGCACGCACCACACGCTCATTCTCGGAGTAAAAAAAAAAGGTTGACGTACCTCTGGAGGTGCTGCCGGAGAAGGCGACCGGGACCCCGTCGGCTTCTCCACGGGCAGTCCGTCACTTGCACTTTTCTGTGTGGAATAGAAAAAGGAAATTAACGGCGTGGCACGCCATCACACGCGTGAGCTCACTCACGCACACACACACACACACACACAGCACGGACAGTGACGCACTCATTCTCGGAGAAAAAAAAAGAGTTTAAAAGTCAGAAACGTACCTTTGGAGGTGGCGGCGTAGGCGGACGAGCGAGCAGGTGAGCTAGACGGCTCCTTCAATGGCTCAACGTCACCTCCGGTCCGCCTCTTGACCCGGCGTCTTTTCCGTGAGGCCTAGAAAAAATACATAAATAAGTAAACCGCGTGGCACACCAAAAAACACACACACACACACACACACAGAGCGGGACAGTGACGCACTCATTCTCGGAGAAAAAAAAGAGTTTAAAAGCCAGAAACGTACGTTTGGAGGTGGCGGCGAGGGCGGACGAGCAGGTGAGCTAGACGGCTCCTTCAATGGCACAACGGTACCTCCGCTGCGCTTCTTGACCCGGCGTCTTTTCCGTGAGGCCTAGAAAAAAAATAAACCGCGTGGAACGCCAAAACACACACACACACACACACAGAGCGGGACAGCACTTTTTCACAGGAATGGAAACGATTTTTACCCATCGCGGGGCCTAGCACGTGCGCGTGCAATGTGTGACTGCCGTGCCAAACATCACATTGTCGCACTGTTTGCAAAGTGGGAAACACTCATTATCTGAGCAAAAAAGGTTGGCATGGTATAAAAGCCAGAAACATACCTTTGCAGGTGGCGTGGGTGTGGGTGAGCTGCTTGAGCTTGAGCTGCTTGAGCTTGAGCTGCTTGAGCTTGAGCTGCTGCTGGAGCTGCTTGACTCACTGGATGAGCTCGAGCTGGAAGAGCTCGACGAGCTCGAGCTCGAAGAAGAATCGTCGTCACGCGTCCTGTGGCACATTGTGCAGGGGCACAGGGACATCACCAGACTGACGGCGAGGTCCTGGACACCAGGACGCCAGGGCACCCCGCCAGCACACCACGAAGGGGCCCCACGACTCCAATTCCAAAATATAAACTTACTGATAGCGCAGGCAAGCGCAGACAGCCACTTCAACAGCACAACACTCGGAGACGAGGCGCGCCACAAGGCGCGCGTACAAGTACAACATGGAACATGAAAATGACTGAAAAATAGCAGAAGGAAAATATGCCCAAGATAATTCGCAAACCGAATTGATTTTATTTTTATTGTTTGCTTTTCTATCTTTAATCATTAGCTGTTTTGATTTCTTCTGCCAATCGATGATCAAGGGAGGCTATGCAAATGTTCGCCGTCCGAGTTTGCAAAATATCGAAACAAGTTCAGAGACAACGGATGGGGGCGAGGGGGAAGCGATAAGGACCGCGGCCGCCACGGGCGCGGAGCACGCCGATGATTCAGAACAGGACAGGCGTGAAGTGATGTGGGTGGGGGAGAGGGGGAGAGGGGTCCACAGGAACGCGCCGACGCCAGACAGGGGGAGGGGACAGGGAATACCCAAACACAACACGAAGAGAGTAGAGAAAGGGTCCACGGAGAGGAGGAGTGATACGCAAAGATGGTCAAAACACCAAAGGTGCGGGGAGAGGGGCGGGGCGGGCAGAAGCAGCACTGCGAGGCGAGAGGGGCGCGGGGAGGATGCAGAAGACGCCCGGCGGCCGAAGGGAGGACCTTGGCGGGGGAGGAGTGCGGAAAGGGCAGTAGGGCCCGACGGCCGAAGGGGGGGACCCTGGCGGGGGAGGAGTGCGGAAAGGGCAATAGGGCCCGGCGGCCGAAGAGGGGGGCCTTGGCGGGGAAGGAGTGCGGCAAGGGCAGCAGGCAACACAGGCGCTATCTAGGCGTGCGTAATGAGCACAGGGTGCGAGGGGGCGGAGGAGAACGGCCTAGGGACAGGAACGGGGTGAGGTGCGGAGCGGGCAGAAGCAGCAGTGCGAGGCAAGAGGGGCGCGGGGAGGAGGCAGAAGACGCCCGGCGGCCGAAGGGGGGGACCTTGGTGGGGGAGGAGTGCGGAAAGGGCAGTAGGCAACACAGGCGCCATCTAGGCGTGCGTAATGAGCACAGGGGGCGAGGGGGCGGAGGAGAACGGCCTAGGGACAGGAACGGGGTGAGGTGCGGAGCGGGCAGAAGCAGCAGTGCGAGGCAAGAGGGGCGCGGGGAGGAGGCAGAAGACGCCCGGCGGCCGAAGGGGGGGGGGACCTTGGCGGGGGAGGAGTGCGGAAAGGGCAGTAGGCAACACAGGCGCCATCTAGGCGTGCGTAATGAGCACAGGGTGCGAGGGGGCGGAGGAGAACGGCCTAGGGACAGGAACGGGGTGAGGTGCGGAGCGGGCAGAAGCAGCAGTGCGAGGCAAGAGGGGCGCGGGGAGGAGGCAGAAGGCACCACCAGCGCCCCCAAGGAAGAGGGGAGGGCTAACCTTCCGTAGGCCAGCGCGGGCAGAGGCGCGGAAAGGGCAGTACGCTACACTGGCGCCCCCTAGGACAAACCCAAGGCGAGCGGGGCAAGGAGGGAATGGTGCGGTGACAGGTAGGAGGGTGGGGTACCGAGGACGGAGGGGAAAACACCCGGTGGCGGACGGCTGAGCCGCCGAGGCCGGACCGAGCGGACTGAGCCGCCGAGGCCGGGTGACCCAAGAACGCTCACCCATAAAAGACGGAGCGCGCCAGCAGACGGCACAATCCACACTCACACAGCCAAAACACAACCAAAAGCAAAAGATGGAGAGACAGGAGCGACCAGCAGAAAACATGGACACGGCTGACGAGTTGGACACAGCGCCACCACAAGAGCAACCCGCCGAACAGAGCGAGGACATGGACATTGACAAAACCGAAGCAACCCAGGAGACACCCGAGGAGGACTATATGACAGATGAGGACGAAGCACAGGAGGCTGCCCGTTGTGGAACAATGCAAGACGTGAGTGATGTGGAAATCATTGATGTGGAGGACGAAGAAGAGGGCAAACCAGATGACAATAATAATAACACTGATCAAACTGTACCAGATTCCACTGGAGGAGGACCAAGTCGGGAAGGAGAACAAGAAACCTCAGCACCAGAAATGCAAATCAATGACGAGGCCGAAGTCGCAGAAGAGCCAGAACAACGATGCACAGCCGAACCCCCAACCATCTACGACGAACTAACAGTGATAATTCCTAGTCGCGCTGCCCAAATCAATGACATATTAGAGCAACTGGAGCGAAGGGCAGAGCGCTTGGTTGCGCAATCTCACATTGAACGCCTTTCCGAACAAGTCACTCTGTTCCGTGGACACTACGACAATTTTGCTAACGCACTAAACATTCTACCCTATAAACTACCAGATTTTCCCGACATGGCATCGGTCAGCAAGAGAAAAGATACATTTGTCCGCTGGCCAAAAAATATAACTATCTCACCAGAGGCACTGGCTGAAAACGGTTTTTTCTACACTGGACTGAAGGATGCGGTCCTCTGTTTCCACTGTGGAGTTGGGTTGGGAATGTGGAGAGAGAATGACGACGTTTCATTCGAACATGCAACATACTCACCGTATTGTGGACATCTTATCCGCATGCAGGGAAAAGACTATGTGGCAAAGGTACAGAAACAATTACAATCAGTGAAAGACGTACCGGCACACTTCCAAAACATAATCAAGCCACATAACTCCGAACAAACGACCGTGGAGCACTGTAAAGCACACGATAAAATCATCTGCAAAATTTGTTTCGAACGGGCTGTTGATATTGTGGTACTTCCTTGTGCACATCTGTTCACTTGTGCGCAGTGTTTGCCCTCAATGAAAAATTGTGGCGTGTGCCGAGCGTACATCAAATACTCTATGCGAGTGTATGTGTAACCAAGAGTATTTTATATTTCATATCTTGTAACCATTGTATTTCATGTTTCATTTGAAATATCTTGTAATCGATGTATTTCATGTTTGATTTGAGATATCTTGTAATCGATGAATCGTTTCATGTAATCAATTTCCAACATGTAATCAATCAATGAGAATATCATGTAATCAATTTCCAACATGTAACCCAAGTAACCAAAGATTTCAAAATATAAAAAAAAAAATAATTTTAAAAGTTTCCTTTTTTATCCTTTTCTTTCGAATCAAGAAACAGAAAAGAAAATAAAAAAAAATCGAAACACTCATATCAGCAACTTTTAAGAAACTCACACGATTGTAAGAAAAAAATAAAAGCAAGTCTTGAAAATTAAAATTTCATGGTGCCAAAGCAGAAAAAAATCAGAGTAACTTAGGGGGGAGAGACAGTCACTTCAACCGAATTGTCTGATGGGTAGGCAACCACACAAAGCAATGGTCAGTGTCAGCCAGTCGTAAATGCAAATGGGCAGCGGGGCCTTGGAAAAAGTCAGCCCCGTAGAGGGTAGGCAACCGCTACCCAGTACCAGTTATACTACTAGCATTCGTAAAAATTAAGAAGCATTCATCATCAAATTTGTCGTAAAATTTCGAAAACTTTTGTCAGTGCAGTGTACCGCAGTGTCACGCTGACTCGCAGTTTCACGCTGTCAGGATGTGTCACGCAGTGTCAGGCTGTCGCGCAGTGTCACACTGTCGAGCAATGTCTAGCTGTAACGCAATGTAAAGCTGTCACGCAGGGTCACGCAGTCATGGAGTTTCACGTAGTGTGACGCTGTCACGAAGTGTCACGCTGCATCGCAGTGTCATGCTGCATCGCAGCAGTATCACGCTGTCACGTAGTGTCACGCTGCGTCGCAGCAGTGTCACGCTGTCATGCAGTGTCACGCTGTCACGCAGGGTCACGCAGAGTCACGCAGTGTCACGCTATAACGCAGTATCACGCTGGCACGCAGTGATACGCAGTCATGGAATGTGATGCAGTCAAACAATGTCACGCAGTGTCACACTGTCACACTGTCACCAAGTGATTCTTTGTAACGCACTGTCCCGCTGTCACGCAATGAAGAGCTGTCAAACAGGGTCAAGAAGTCACGAAGTGTCACGCAGTTTCACGCAGTCATGAAGTGTCACGCAAAGTCAAGCTGTCCACAGTGTCACGATGCAAAGTAGTATCTCGCTGCAACACACTTTCACGCTGCAACGAAGGGCTTCGCTGTCACAAATTGTCACGCAGTGTCACGCTGTCACGCAGTGTCACGTAGTGTCACGCTGTCACTCAGTGTCACGCAATGTCACGATTTCACACGGTGTCACGCAGTGTCACGCTGCCATACAGTGTCACGCAGTCATGAAGTTTTACGCTAAGACCCGCTGCCCGCAGTGTCCTGCAGTGGCAAGCTCTCACGCAGTGTCAGGCTGCAAAGCAGTGCCACACTCTCACGCAGTATCGGGCTGTCACGCAGTGTCGCGCTGCATCGCAGCGGTGTCTCGTTGTCATGAAGTGTCACACTGTCACACTGTCACCCAGTGATTCACTGTTACGCACTGTCCCGCTGTCACGAAATGGAGAGCTGTCAAACAAGGTCAAGCAGTCACGAAGTGTCACGCAGTGTCACGCAGTCATGAAGTATCACGCAAAGTCAAGCTGTCCACAGTGTCACGCAGTACCACACTGTCACGCAGTGGCACGCTGTCACGCCGTGTCAAAGTGTCTCGCAGGGTCACGCTGTCACGAAGTGTCAGGCTGTCACTCAATGTCAGGCTGTCACGCAGTGTCACGCTGTCACGCAGTTTCACGCTGTCACGTTGTGTCACGCTGCTTCGCAGCAGTTTCACGTTGTCCCGAAGTGTCACACGGTCAGGCTGTCACGCAGTGTTACGCATTGTCACGCTGCGGGCTAGTGTCACGCTGTCACGCATTGTTGCGTTGTCACCCAGAGTCACGCTGCAAAGCAGTGCCACACTCTCACGCAGTATCGAGCTGTCACGCAGTGTCGCGCTGCATCGCAGCAGTGTCACGTTGTCACGAAGTGTCACACTGTCACGCTCTCACGAAGTGCCATGCTGTCACGAAGTGTCCACTTGTCACTCAATGTCAGGCTTTCATGCAGTGTCACGCAGTCACGATGTGCCACGCAGTGTCACGCTGTCACGCAGTTTCACGCTGTCACGTTGTGTAACGCTGCTTCGCAACAGTTTCACATTGTCCCGAAGTGTCACACGGGCAGGCTGTCACGCAGTGTTACGCATTGTCACGCTGCGGGCTAGTGTCACGCTGTCACGCATTGTCGCGTTGTCACCCAGAGTCACGCTGCAACGTAGTGTCACGCCGTCACGCAGTCAAGATGTGTCACGCAGTGTCACGCTGTCATGCAGTGTCACGCAATGTCACACACTCACGCAGTGTTACGCTGCAAAGTAGTATCACGCCGCAACACAGTTTCAAGCTGCAACGCAGGGCTTCGCTGTCAAAAATTGTCACGCAGTGTCAGGCTGTCACGCAGTGTCACGCAATGTTACGAGGACACACGGTGTCACGCAGTGTCACGCTGTCATGCAGTGTCACGCAGTCGTGAAGTTTCAAGCAAAGTCATACTGTCTGCAGTGTCACGCAGTGTCACGCTGTCACGCAGAGTCACGCAGAGTCACGCAGTATCACGCTATAATGCAGTGTCACGCTTGCACGCAGTGATACGCAGTCATGCAATTTAATGCAGTCAAACAATGTCACGCAGTGTCACGCAGTGTCACACTGTCACGCAGTGTCACGCCCTCAAGCAGTGTCACGCTGTCACGGAGTGATTCGCTGTTACGCACTGTCCCGATGTCACGCAATGGAGAGCTGTCAAACAGGGTCAAGCAGTCACGAAGTGTCACGCAGTGTCACGCAGTCATGAAGTGTCACGCGAAGTCAAGCTGTCCACAGTGTCACGCTGCAAAGTAGTATCAAGCTGCAACACAGTTTCACGTTGCAACAAAGGGCTTTTCTGTCACAAATTGTCACGCAGTGTCACGCTGTCACACAGTGTCACGTAGTGTCACGCTGTCACGCAGTGTCACGCAATGTCACGATGTCACACGGTGTCACGCAGTGTCACGCAGTGTCACGCTGTCATACAGTGTCACGCAGTCATGAAGTTTCACGCAAAGTCACGCTGCCCGCAGTGTCCTGCAGTGGCAAGCTGTCACGCATTGTCACGCTGCAAAGCAGTGCCACAGTCTCACGCAGTATCGAGCTGTCACGCCGTGTCGCGCTGCCTCGCAGCAGTGTCACGTAGTCACGAAGTGTCACACTGTCAAGCTCTCAAAAAGTGTCATGCGGTCACGAAGTGTCACACTGTCACACTGTCACCCAGTGATTTGCTGTTATGAACTGTCCCGCTGTCACGCAATAGAGAGCTGTAAAACAGGGTCAAGCAGTCACGAAGTGTCACGCAGTGTCACTTAGTCATGAAGTGTCACGCAAAGTAAAGCTGATAAAAGAAAAGTCGTTAAATTATAAACCATTCTTGTATAGTATTTTCCCATACTACATTCATATTTTTACGAATAATTTTGTGACGAATGATTCATTATTTTTAAGAATAACTTGTTGTTTTACGAATGCTTCAAAAGACATATGAATAATTCATAATATTTCACTATGAATGTTTCGTTTCCTAGTGTTTTGTTTAAAGCATCACGAGCTGTTCGTAACTTTACGAATGATTCATAATTTTCTTTTATGAGCCATTCGTAATATTACAAATTACTCGTAATTTTAAAAATGTTTCACAATTTTTATCTTAAAAGTGCGAATCATTCTTACTTTTATGAATAATTCATAATTTTCTTCATGAGCTATTCATAATATTACGAATCACTCGTAATTTTATCAATGTTTCATAAGGTTTTTTAAATAAGCCATCCTTGTACAGTATTTTTCCATTGTAAAATCGTACATTTACGAACAATTTAACGATGTATGGTTCATTATTTTACGAACAACTCATAGATTCTGGGCACTTTTCGGTCACTTTCAGGCAATATTTTCCAAAAATATAACGAAGGCTTCGTTATCCTTTTCTTATGAATGTTTCATAGAACGTATTTTACGAAGCATTCGTAAAAATAAAGAAGCATTCATCATCAAATTTGTCGTAAAATTACGAAAACTTTTGTCAGTGCAGTGTCCCGCAGTGTCACGCTGACACGCAGTTTCACGCTGTCAGGATGTGTCACGCAGTGTCAGGCTGTCGCGCAGTGTCACACTGTCAAGCAATGTCTAGCTGTAACGCAATGTAAAGCTGTCACGCAGGGTCACGCAGTCATAGAGTTTCACGTAGTGTGACGCTGTCACGAAGTGTCACGCTGCATCGCAGTGTCATGCTGCATCGCAGCAGTGTCACGCTGTCACGTAGTGTCACGCTGCGTCGCAGCAGTGTCACGCTGTCTTGCAGTGTCACGCTGTCACGCAGGGTCACGCAGAGTCACGCAGTGTCACGCTATAACGCAGTATCACGCTGGCACGCAGTGATACGCAGTCATGGAATGTGATGCAGTCAAACAATGTCACGCAGTGTCACACTGTCACACTGTAACTTAGTGATTCTTTGTTACGCACTGTCCCGCTGTCACGCAATGAAGAGCTGTCAAGCAGGGTCAAGCAGTCACGAAGTATCACGCAGTTTCACGCAGTCATGAAGTGTCACGCAAAGTCAAGCTGTCCACAGTGTCACGCTGCAAAGTAGTATCTCGCTGCAACACACTTTCACGCTGCAACGCAGGGCTTCGCTGTCACAAATTGTCACGCAGTGTCACGCTGTCACGCAGTGTCACGTAGTGTCACGCTGTCACTCAGTGTCACGCAATGTCACGATGTCACACGGTGTCACGCAGTGTCACGCTGCCATACAGTGTCACGCAGTCATGAAGTTTTAAGCTAAGACCCGCTGCCCGCAGTGTCCTGCAGTGGCAAGCTGTCACGCAGTGTCAGGCTGCAAAGCAGTGCCACACTCTCACGCAGTATCGAGCTGTCACGCAGTGTCGCGCTGCATCGCAGCGGTGTCTCGTTGTCATGAAGTGTCACACTGTCAAGCTCTCACGAAGTGTCATGCTGTCAAGAAGTGTCACACTGTCACACTGTCACCCAGTGATTCACTGTTACGCACTGTCCCGCTGTCACGAAATGGAGAGCTGTCAAACAAGGTCAAGCAGTCACGAAGTGTCACGCAGTGTCACGCAGTCATGAAGTATCACGCAAAGTCAAGCTGTCCACAGTGTCACGCAGTACCACACTGTCACGCAGTGGCACGCTGTCACGCCGTGTCAAAGTGTCTCGCAGGGTCACGCTGTCACGAAGTGTCAGGCTGTCACTCAATGTCAGGCTGTCATGCAGTGTCACGCAGTCACGATATGTCACGCAGTGTCACGCTGTCACGCAGTTTCACGCTGTCACGTTGTGTCACGCTGCTTCGCAGCAGTTTCACGTTGTCCCGAAGTGTCACACGGGCAGGCTGTCACGCAGTGTTACGCCAGCGGGTGGAAACTCTTTTGCCAAAATAGGCATGCAAAGGGTTTTTGTTAACGCTTGATCTCAGGATCTAAGAGAGACAGGGGAAATCCGTGGGCATATTTGGAATCCTCTTAAAATTTCACGTGGCGTAGGGTATGTTTTATGTCGGGGGTTGAGGAAATGATCGGTTATTTTGCCATTGGTAACAAAAAATAGAGCAAAATAACGTTTTGAAACAAGGATCGAAACGTTGCATTGTTCTGCTGTGTACCTTAATGGAAGAGAACGGGACCTAGTACGTAAATTCACAGGCCATTTTCAGAATCCTGAGGAAATTCCCCGTGCAAAAACCTTTCATGAAGTCTTCAACACTATATTATCCCAGTAAACCGTCGCCGTGTAACTAAGACAAGGTTTGTAGCAACTACATTTCATGAAATTGACAAAACAGTCCGCGATTGACCGCACGTTTCAAGGGTACTGAGCATCCTTTTTATAACCCGAGAAGTGAAATGCACACAGTAAAGTACGCTGAATTCATATCTGTGCTCAGATTTTGAATTGGTCTTTCCGTTTTCTCACATTAAGGACCACAAAATAGCTTTTTCCGGGAAAAGCGAAAATTTCGATCCTTGTTTCAAAGCGTTATTTTGCTTTATTTTTTACTTTCCTGTGGCAAAATGACCTTTCATTTCCTCAACCCACGGCGCAAAATATACCCTACGCCACGTGAAATTTTATGAGGATTCCAAATATGCCCACGGATTTTACCTACCTCTCTTGGAGCCTGAGATCAAGCGTGAACAAAAATCCTCTGCATGCCTATTTTGGCAACAGAGTTTCCACCCGCTGGTTACGCATTGTCACGCTGCGGGCTAGTGTCACGCTGTCACGCATTGTCGCGTTGTCACCCAGAGTCACGCTGCAACGTAGTGTCACGCTGTCACGCAGTCAAGATGTGTCACGCAGTGTCACGCTGTCATGCAGTGTCACGCAATGTCACACACTCACGCAGTGTTACGCTGCAAAGTAGTATCACGCCGCAACACAGTTTCAAGCTGCAACGCAGGGCTTCGCTGTCAAAAATTGTCACGCAGTGTCAGGCTGTCACGCAGTGTCACGCAATGTTACGATGACACACGGTGTCACGCAGTGTCACGCTGTCATGCAGTGTCACGCAGTCGTGAAGTTTCACGCAAAGTCATATTGTCTGCAGTGTCACGCAGTGTCACGCTGTCATGCAGAGTCACGCAGAGTCACGCAGTATCACGCTATAATGCAGTGTCACGCTTCCACGCATTGATACGCAGTCATGCAATTTAATGCAGTCAAACAATGTCACGCAGTGTCACGCAGTGTCACACTGTCACGCAGTGTCACGCTCTGAAGCAGTGTCACACTCTCAAGCAGTGTCACGCTGTCACGGAGTGATTCACTGTTACGCACTGTCCCGCTGTCACGAAATGGAGAGCTGTCAAACAAGGTCAAGCAGTCACGAAGTGTCACGCAGTGTCACGCAGTCATGAAGTATCACGCAAAGTCAAGCTGTCCACAGTGTCACGCAGTACCACACTGTCACGCAGTGGCACGCTGTCACGCCGTGTCAAAGTGTCTCGCAGGGTCACGCTGTCACGAAGTGTCAGGCTGTCACTCAATGTCAGGCTGTCACGCAGTGTCACGCTGTCACGCAGTTTCACGCTGTCACGTTGTGTCACGCTGCTTCGCAGCAGTTTCACGTTGTCCCGAAGTGTCACACGGTCAGGCTGTCACGCAGTGTTACGCATTGTCACGCTGCGGGCTAGTGTCACGCTGTCACGCATTGTTGCGTTGTCACCCAGAGTCACGCTGCAAAGCAGTGCCACACTCTCACGCAGTATCGAGCTGTCACGCAGTGTCGCGCTGCATCGCAGCAGTGTCACGTTGTCACGAAGTGTCACACTGTCACGCTCTCACGAAGTGCCATGCTGTCACGAAGTGTCAGGCTGTCACTCAATGTCAGGCTTTCATGCAGTGTCACCTTTGTGAGTCGGTGTCACAAATTCAAGCTGAAACTATGCGCGATCAACAGGCCAGGCCCAAAGAGACGCTTTTTATCTCATTTTTTTTTGAAAATGTCACTTTGTGCTGCACGCACTTGTGTCTTGTGGTATGGATTGTCTTTTAAAGTCAGTGTCACTTACCGAGCTAAAACTGTGCGTTATCACAATGCTTGGTCTCAATTCTTGGCGAAAAGCATCTTTGTGGTTAAGGCACTTATATCTTGTGACAAGATTTATCTTGATAAGTTGTTGTCGCCAATCAAGGTGGAACTATGCGGAACTGACAGGCATGGCTGAAAACCAAGCTTTTCAGCCTATTTCTATGCAAAAATGCGTCTCTGTGGTTAAGGCACTTGTTTCTTATGACCTATAATATCTTTGTCAGTCGGTGTCACCAATCGAGCTGAAACCATGCAAAATCAATAGGCCAGGCCTTAAAACCTTCAATTTCTGCTTATTTTGATGCGAAAATGCGAATTTGTGTTTCAGGCACTGGTTTCTTGTTACAAGATTCATCTTTGTAAGACGTTGTTACAAATCAAGCCGGAACTATTCAAGATCAACAGGCCTGGCCCAAAAAGACTTTTTACACCTCATTTCTTAATGAAAATGTGACTTTGTGTTGGAGGCAATTGTGTCTTGTGGTTTGAATTGTCTTTTAAAGATAATTCTTGTCACAAGAAACTTATGCAACAAAGTCAAAACCGCCTTGCACGCAGCCACGTTTGTCACGCTGTCACGCCATGTCACGCTGTCACGCAGTGTCACGATGTCATGCAGTGAGTGTGACGCAGTCACGAAGTGTCTCGCAGTGTCATGCTGTCACGAAGTGTCACGCTTTGACGCAGTGTCACGCTGTCGTGTAATGTCATGCAGTCACGAAGTGTCACGCTGTCACGCAATGTCACGATGTCACACAGTGTCACGCTGTCATGCAGTGTCATGCAAACACGAAGTGTCACGCAGTGTCACGCTACCACCCAGAGTCACGCAGTGTCACGCTGCAACGCAGTGTCACGCTTCGAGGCAATCTCACGCTGCAATGCAGTGTCACGCTGTCACGCAATGTCACGATGTCACACAGTGTCACGCTGTCATGCAGTGTGCCGCAGTCACGAAGTGTCACAAAGTGTCACGCTGTTACGCAGTGTCACGCTGCATTGCAGTGTCACGCTGTCACGCATTATCACGATGTCACACAGTGTCACGCAGTGTCACGCTGACACGCAGTTTCACGCTGTCAGGATGTGTCACGCAGTGTCAGGCTGTCGCGCAGTGTCACGCTGTCGAGCAATGTCTAGCTGTAACGCAATGTAAAGCTGTCACGCAGGGTCACGCAGTCATAGAGTTTCACGTAGCGTGACGCTGTCACGAAGTGTCACGCTGCATCGCAGTGTCACGCTGTATCGCAGCAGTATCACGCTGTCACGTGGTGTCACGCTGCGTCGCAGCAGTGTCACGCAATGCGCAAAGTCGCATTTTTACATCGAAAAAGACAAAAATTAAAGACGCATTTTCGCCTAGAATTAAGCTGAAAAGCGTTCTTTATACCTGTTCTGTTTGTCCCGCATAGTTTTAGCTTAATTGGTGACAAAGACTACAAAGGTAATTATTAATCACAAAACAAAAGTGCCTCAAACATAGTTATAGCTCGATTCGTGACACCGACATACAAAGGTATTGTGATAACGCACAGTTTTAGATCGATTGGTGACACCGTCTAACAAAAAAATTAGAGGTCAAAAGAAACAAGTGCCATAACCACAGGGACGCATTTTTGCATAGAAAAAGGCTAAAAAGCCTCCTTTTGGGCCTGGCCTGTTGGTCCCGCATAGTTTTAGCTCGGTTGGTGACAAAGACCATAAAGCTAATCATCAACCACAAGAGACAATAGCCTTTAACAAAATATCGCAATTTCGTATTGATTAATGCCAAAATCATAATTTAAGACCAAGCATTGTGATAACGCACAGTTTTAGCTCGGTTAGTGACACTGACCGTTAAAGACATTCCATACCATAAAGACACAAGTGCGTGCAGCACAAAGTGGCATTTTCCCAAAAAAAAATGAGCTGAAAAGCGTCTTTTTGGGCCCGGCTTGTTGATCGCGCATAGTTTTAGCTTGTATTTGTGACACAAACTTACAAAGGTAAATCTTGCTCAAAAGAACCAAGTGCCTGAAACACAAATTCACATTTTCGCATCAAAATAAGCAGAAATTGGTGGTTTTAAGGCCTGGCCTATTGATTTTGCGTGGTTTCAGCTCGATTGGAGACACCGACTTACAAAGATATTTTAGGTCATAAGAAACAAGTGCCTTAACCACAGAGACGCATAGAAAAAGGCCGAAAAGCCTGGTTTTGAGCCATGCCTGTCAGTTCCGCATAGTTCCACTCTGATTGGAGACAACAACTTATAAAGATAAATCTTGTCACAAGATTTGTCTTGTCACACAATCTTGTCACACAATTTGTCACAAGTGCCTTAACCACAAAGATGCTTTTTCGCCAAGAATTAGGCTTAAAAGCGTGCTTTTCGGCATGGCCTTTTGGTCCCGCATAGTTTTAGCTCGATTGGTGACAAAGACTACAAAGCTGATCTTGAACCATAAGACACAATAGCCTTTAATACAATATCACATTTTCGCATTGATTTAAGCCAAAAATCATAATTTAAAACAAAGCATTGTTATAACGCACAGTTTTAGCTCGATGGTTAATACCGACTTACAAAAATCTTAAAGGTCAAAAGAAACAAGTGCCTTAACCACAGAGACGCATTTTTTCATAGAAAAAGGCTGAAAGGCCTGCTTTTGGGCCTGGCCTGTTGGTCCTGCATGGTTTTAGCTCCGTTGGTGACAAAGACCACAAAGCTAATCCTCAACCACAAGAAACAATAGCCTTTCACAAAATATCCCATTTTCGTATTGATTAATGCCAAAATCATAATTTAAGACCAAGCATTGTAATAACGCACAGTTTTAGCTTGGTTAGTGACACTGACTGTAAAAGATATTCCATACCACAAGACACAAGTGCGTGCAGCTCAAAGTGGCATTTTCCCCAAAAAAATGAGCTGAAAAGCGTCTTTTTGGGCCTGGCCTGTTGATCGCGCATAGTTTAAGCTTGAATTTGTGACACCGACTTACAAGGAGAAATCTTGCTCACAAGAAACAAGTACCTGAAAAACAAAGTCGCATTTTCGCATTGCAAAAAGCAGAAATTAGTGTTTCCAGGCCTTTCGTTGTGATCGTCGACAGGATGAGCTTGATTGAAAACAGTAACTTTAAAAGATTACTCTCGAGTCAAGAGATATGACGAGCCGCGACACAAAGTTTTATTTTTGCATTGATTTATACCGAAACGCTTAATTTAAGATTCAGCATTTTGATGACGCTCAGTTTTATCTCGATTTGACTTTAAAGGACAATTAAAGCCACACGACACAATTTCCTCGCACGTAAAGGGAGCCGTAAAGGGACTTTTTGGTCCTGGGCTGTTGATTTTGGATAGTTTCGGCTTACAATGATGAATCTTGTCACAAGAAACCAGTCTCTGAAACACAAATTCGCATTTGCGCATCAAAAAAAGCAGAAATTAAGGGATTTTAGACTTGGCCTATAGGGTGTTTCAAAAAAAATTGATTTTTGAAAGTAGTCGATTTTCTGGTTTGTCTAGGTCTCAAATGATCCCCGACCAAGTTTGAGCGAAATCGGTTTACATTTCCCCGGTGCAATGCGCGAGAGAAAACTTTGAGCCGCCTGGGGTCACCCACCGCCTCGTGTCTTGCCGCAGCGACTGTGGCGCCATCTGAGATCGGAGCTCAGTAAAATGTGGTGGCAATATTCCTTGAGGCTGCTCCTACCTGCCTGCAAAGTTGGGTTTCAGACTCCATCGCACTTGACTATGCGACAGGGCCTAAAGTGCATTAAATTGTTTTTTGAGGGGGACGGGGGGAAGGGGAAGGACGTCGTCAAATTGGCATGTGGGCCACTTTAACTGGTGTGCCAGAGAGAGATATACCTGATCTGGACCCCTTCCCCCCGTGTCTAGCTGTAACGCAATGTAAAGCTGTCACGCAGGGTCACGCAGACATAGAGTTTCACGTAGTGTGACGCTGTCACGAAGTGTCACGCTGCATCGCAGTGTCACGCTGCATCGCAGCAGTATCACGCTGTCACGTGGTGTCACGCTGCGTCGCAGCAGTGTCACGCAATGCGCAAAGTCGCATTTTTACATCGAAAAAGACAAAAATTAAAGACGCATTTTCGCCTAGAATTAAGCTGAAAAGCGTTTTTTTTTTTTACCTGTTCTGTTTGTCCCGCATAGTTTTAGCTTGATTGGTGACAAAGACTACAAAGGTAATTATTTATCACAAAACAAAAGTGCCTCAAACATAGTTATAGCTCGATTCGTGACACTGACATACAAAGGTAGTGTAGGTCATAGGACACAAGGGCCTCAACCACAAAGACGCATTTAAATAAGGTACAAAACGTGTTTTTGGGCCTGGCCTTTTGGTCCCGCATAGTTTTAGCTCGTTTAGTGACACAGATTACAAAAGATAATCTTTTATATCAAGACTCAATAGCCACGGGAAAATCTCGCATTTTCGCATTGGAAAAAACAGAAATTAGTAATTCTAGGCCTTTTGTCTTGATTGTCGACAGTTTTAGCTTGATTGGAAAAAGTAACTCCATAGGAGTATTCTCGAGTCCCAAGATATCACGAGCCGCAACACAAAATCTTATTTTCGCATTTTCTTTTAGAAATGAGCTGAAAAGCGTGTTTTTTGGCCTCGCCTGTTCATCCCGTAAAGGTCATAAGAAACAAGAGCCTCAACAACAAAGACGCATACCCAACGATCTAGCTCCACTGGTCAAGAACACATTTTCATCCACAAAAATGAAAACCGTTACCTCCACAAGATACCTTTCCAAATTTCTCTGGAGGTAAAAAATGTCTTGCCATCATTTTTATCCACGGTCGTGGACATGTTTTTTTGAATGTCGTGTTTAAGCTCCACGCAAAAAAGTGAATGAGAGTTCGGAAAAAAATTATTTAGCTCCAACAGTCAACGCTTTGGTTTTCATCCATTGGACAGCCCGCGTGGAAGAAGATGGCAGTCTCTGGTGAAATTTACGTCCATGTGGACGAAGAAATAGGTTGCTCTGAATTTACGTCCAAGTTTTTGCGGTGGGCAGCGCCCCCTCTAGGAAGGAGGAGCTTGCTGTGTACTCAGCGGACGCGTGTCGTTGAAGTCGCGAAGCTCGACGTGGTCCTTGCTTTAGGAGCTCACGCAGCGTGCTGCCCATAGGGTCAACGAGGTGGTGACCAATGCCGTCCTCCAAACGAAGGTCATGCCGTAGGTCTCGGGAGGACGCATCTTGTGATCATTTGCAGTGGCGGATCCAGTGATCCTGAAACGGCCGAAGGGGGGCTAGTAGCACTTTCTGCCAACCTAACAGGGGCCAAGTGTGGCTTTTTGCCTACCTTTCAGGCCGCCGCGCCTCGCCCCACGGCGCTCGAGGACCTGATCGAAGCCGTTGTCCAGGAGGGGCGCCGCCACGCACAGGTTAGGTTAGGAGCGGTGGTCCGTAAGGCCGGGAGCTAGGAGGGTGTGTTCGGCGGCCCGCAGGCGACCGCCGCGCCTCGCCCCACGGTGCTCGAGGACCTGACCAAAGCCGTTGTCCAGGAGGGGCGTCGTCATAGCCCTCCCTGCAGGGAGCCACGGCGTTGCTGCAGAGCGGTGCACGCCGCTCTGCGGGGCCGCGCTGAGCTCCCTAAGGGTCCCGAGTCGGCCAAGGACCGTGGTCCAGAGGCCATGGCGTCGTTGCAGGGAACCAATGCGACACGCTCCCGGACGCGCGCCGGTAGAAGTGGCAGTGCCGCTCCGGCCGCCGTGGCCGCGGCCCTCGCCGTGGCCGCGGCCTTCGTCGCGGCCACAGACAGGCGGTGGGTGGCCGTCGCGGATTGAGAGGGAAGTCCCTTGACCAACAGACGTGACACGCACTCCGCCTCCGTCATTCGCTAATGTAAAGCATGCAGTACACGACGGTCTAGAGTAAACTCCTTTGCAACTCCTTTGCTGATGCCAGGGTCGACGTGCTGTGGCCCCGCTGCCCGAAGGCACCGACGCCTGCAAGCCGAAGTGGCCGTTCAGGCCGTGCTAGAGTAGAGTCCTCTGTCGGTCGAAGCCACGGCCGGAGACACCTACTGCTATCGCGGGTTGCGGCGCGCCGACGTGGCCGTGCAGACCGCGCCAGAGGAGGGCAGACGATTGCGTGCTGCGCCACGCGCAATCCCCAGCACCAGGTACCTTGCGTCGTGGTCACCTCGCCGACTCCGGTTGTGCGATGGATCGTGAGGGGCAAAGTGGATTCCACTTCGGTGGGTCATGATACAAAAGACGTTTTTAATGCTCCATACGATGGACCGTATCAGGCAAAGAGAAAACCTGACCACATTGCCTAAGGAGCGATGTAAGAAACAAAAGTCCCAGTTATGCTCCGCAGTGGAGACGACGCCCCGCCGGACCCGTCCTGCTCCGTCACACGGACCGCGCAAGGCGTTGTCGGGAGGAATGGGGGAAGTCCAACCGCATCGCAAGTTCGCCCCGACATGAGCTCGGCGCTTTGGCGCTAGAGCAGTGGACCGTCATCGCCACCCCATTGGCGGCGAGGTGTTGTGGTCTGGTCCTGTGAAACATGCATGCATGCGTGCGTGCGGTACGCGCTGCGCACTTTATTGCTGCAGTCTCGGGGTGATAGTGTTGTTAATACAGCTCACCTCTTTCCTTGTGTATCTTCGTATCAATGAAGCAGTAGCAGGTGAGAGCGATGCGCACAATGCTGCTCATGCACTGCAAGTAAAACAAAAACTGTACAAAAAAAAAGTACAACGGAGATTGTAGAAAGTACAACGAGAATTGTACGAACCACGAGGCCTGGACTGCACAGCACTCGTCATGCCGGTTCCATTGTACTTTGTACAACAATTGTTGTACTTTGAAAGTACAATAAATTCCTGTTAAATAATTTGCCAGGAATTTGTGTACTTATGTTGTGGTCTTGTTCTCGCAGTGTGTGCAGGATGAGCTCTCTTCGGAGTTGTGGTTCGTCCGTATGGTCTCGTAATCGCGGTTGGGTACGGGTACTCCTCTCCCCACGCATCCGCGTTCAAGCCCCTGGGCCGCAAGACAGCCTTCTGATGCACCGGAGGGCTGCTTGTGCCTCGGGGGCCCGCGGTGCGTCAGTGGGAGCAGGAGTGCAGGTGAGTTCCGCCCTCGCAAAACGACTGTTTGAGTTCGCACGCATTCGACCCGCCCCTGCAGCCGCCAAGGTAAACCGCATCCGATGTGCCCACTATGCTTTTTGCGCTATGCACCTTCCGTGGTGCTGAACACAGGACGTTGAACCTTACGTCGGGTCTGCATGTGGCATGCACCCTCAATGCACCGGGTGCATAGGGTGCACTGCTGCTGCGGGCCCGAGAGGGAAGCCTGGGTATGGGGTACACCGCTACTCTCCAAGGACGGTCTCTGAACCGCGGACTGTAGAATGAACATTACTCTGCAGTCCGCGGCTCGAATCACGTGCAAAGAGAAATTGGGTTTATCTTATCACCCTGCCTGCTTGCAGCCCCGCTGAGGCTTTGCAAAGTTGTTTCTCTTTCGCACTGCTTCTTCGCACTCGATGTTTTACCGCGATGCTTTCAGAACCCTGTACACTGTTTCAGAGGACGGCGCGCGCACTGCCCGGTGCTTGCCACCAGCTTGTCAGTGTGAATCGACCGTAGCGCCGGAAGGGAGGTCCAGAGAGCGGCCTCGGATTTTGAGCCAGTCGCAGTCTTGGTCTGATCTCAGAGCGTGGCCTGTCCAGCGACCGCACCAGCAACTCGTAGGTATCGTCGTTCAACATTCGTCCCGTTTCCTCCCCTACGAAATCAGGCTGCGCGCCCGAAAGCGCGCGACAGGTGGGCAATCTTCGCGGCGCGCTCGGTAGCGCCAACGAGGTAGGCCGACTCGATCGTGTCAGAAAGCGTCACCAAACTTATCGGCTTACACTCTCGCCACTTTTTCTCGCTTTCGACTGCACTCGACTGCACTTTTTGGAGCGCATGCCATCTGAGAGTAACGCACCTGTTGGGGCCCTTCTGCGTCGTACACGCTCAATGCACTCGCGCGCGGGGGCTGAGGCGTAGTTGGCCCAGGGAATTCCGGGGAGGAAATTACTGCTTCTCTCTGCTGACGGCCTTCTCACAACCTCTCTGTTGCAGGTGACATTTTTACTGAGCTCTGTCGGCACTACATGAACGGACACCTCCGGTCCGACACACCATCCCGAGATATTCGTCGTCAGTTCGCCAACCACTCCCCAATGCGTGCCGAGGTGCCAGCGCTGCGGGAAAGCCTCCAACGCCCTGCAGGTAGGCAACCCTTCGCACTCGTCGTAGGTAGCGTCCGCTGCGCGCTCTATCTTTCTGTGGTGGCCGCTGGTAGAACTACGTCGGCGGCCGGACGCTCTCAGCGCGCTCTACTTTCTGTGGCGGACACTTGTGCAATCTCTTCGGTCGGTAATGGTCGGTAACAACAACAACGCAAGCCCGAGCAGCCGAAGTGAAGGAACAAAGTTTTTAATAATTGGTAACGAAAATGCTGTTTGAACGAGTCGCCGGCAGCTACTTTGCCACTGCGCATTGTTGAGTTCGTGTTGCTAGTTCTGCCGTTCTGCCTTTCAATCGTTCAGCCTAATAGTCTGATACTTCGTTGAAACAAATATCCATCTTAGGTTAGGTTCGTTCATGGTGAATTTTTCACTGTTCTGGCAATGTAGAAATAGTTAGGTTTTCTTTATTTTCCCCTGCATGCAATATCATACGTATGATCATTCAAAATGTATTCATAAAGATATTATTTGGCAAGTCAGAAGCTGCCATATTTGCTTCACATTCATTCGAAGCGTACAATTTCTGTTTTCAAGTATAAACAATCGAATGGATTCATTGTGTCTCTTATTGCAGGTGGCTGCAAGGGGAGTGCTAAATCTGTTCGCTTGAGTGTTGTGATTCCACCAAGTCTACTCCAAGTCGTCACATCAAAAACCCTGACAACTTCGCCATAAGGTTTGTTTCATTATTCTTGTCTTGTTTCTATAATATGATTCTTTTTCGATTTTTATTTGTAACTTTTTCTTCTCTCAGGGTTCTTCAAAGGCTATCGAACCCTTCTGGAGGTGGATCGTGTAGTCTGCATCATGTTAAAAAAAGAGATGACAACGCTTCGGGACTGCTACAGGCTTCTTGTCCTGCAACGGCTTTGCTTGGGCTGCTTTCACAGTGACATTTTCCCTGCATGATTTGTTTCCGTGTAGTCCATATCTAAATATTCAAACCAACCATTTGGCTTTTGTTTGAATGTAAGTGTTAGTGGCTTTTGATTACAGTGATCACAACTATTACCTTGAGATATAAGAGAGCAAAGTACAAAATGTATTGGATTATATCAGTGTATCGAGGGGTATCATATTGTTCTGATGTGGCCAGAGATAGTCGTAAAGATGGTTTCTTAATATTGGCTGGGTGAGTGCCCATGTCACATTTTTAAAAATTTTTGTCTCTCTGTCTTATCTTGCTGCCCAGGACCTCCTGACTCTGTTGAACTTGGGGCAGATAAAGATTAAGTGATAATCTCTTTTGTTTTAATTATTCAAGGGGAGTTGACAATTTTTCCTGGCAAAGACACTCAATTTCAGATAAAATTGTTTATACTGAACAATGGTTTATTTGTTTAGCAACTGTAATCTTCATTTAGTTCAAAGCTCCTTGCTTGGTATTTTTTTTCTTAAATCAGATGACAGGACTATTAATGGGAAACTTGAATTTCATACTGGTAATGTAACGGTTTTTAAGATTTTTTTTTGTGAAAGTTCGCCCTCAGAGTTTGAGCGACAGTAGTAATCTCCCAGGAATAAGCATGGGTTCATTTGGTTTGTTTCCAGGAGGGACATGGCACAAAAGTGATCCAGCTCTAGAAGCAATGATGGTACTTGCAAAATAAATAAAATTTAACAATCAAACCACAGCATGGAGGAAAAACTGTAAAGCTCCAGATACAAGCCTACACACAGAACAATCAAAACCTCACTTGATAAGAGAGACAGGGAGTGCAAAGTCAGTCATGAACAATATTCACTTGAGAATTGAAGACAAATACTACGAGAAGCAACATAACTCATGCACAAGGTTAGTCAGATACAGAACAAAGCACATTGGAACAAGGAAAATATTAACAAGGATCTCACAAGTGATGTCATCATCCATTAATTAACCACTACACCAACAGGAAACCAAGGTAACAAATTACATAGCACACTATGAATGAAGTCAATACAAAGAGCAAACACTTCATAAAGCAGACAATGTCCCTCTTGACACAGGTGGTAGAATTTAATTTAAGATTCATAACACTTTGGCATAGTGATCACACACATGACAAGAGCATAGCAACAAGTACACTAGTATAGCAAGACAATTCAATCATACACTGGGGGCCAAAATTAGCGCACCACTTTTTTCTCCGCGCATAGATTTTGTTATAATTAAGGTAGAAACTTGAAATTTGTAGGAGAGATGGTCCAATGTGTTGTGAAAACGCCCCTAAAGTTGCAACAATCCATCCCACCCCCTTGTGCCGTTTTCCACCCCTTGCGTAAAACACTGTCAAATTTTAACACTTTGGCCGCCCTCAAAGTGTCCTTTATGATGTCACAGAGGTTTGAAACTTGCAGAGCCGACTCATTTTGACCTCCTCTTTCGATTGAGACCAGAACCACCCCCGTACGACTCACCGTTTCGGAGCCAGAGAAAAAACCACCCCTAAAAAGGGGTGATTTTTTCAGATTTTTTCCAGGGGGTGAGCGCGGTAGCAGGAGGTCCCCCGGACATGACAAAAGTGTTTCCATGTCCGTAGCACCCTCCAGAGGGTGTCCAGCCTCTAACGACTGACACCCCAAATCTTGTTTTCTCGCTAAAACCACCAAAAATGTCAGAAAATGGCACAAAAAGCACGTTGCGCGGTTGATCTTGACCACCTGGATCGACTCCAGGCGAAAAATCCCCACAACGTCCGTAGACAAGGTTGTGGTAAGGGTATGCAACCCCTAACGCCCCCCACCCCCTTCGAAGGGGATGAAGGGCCGCCAGCGGGTCACCGCGGCCGCACCGCGAAAGGGAAGCCCCTCGGGCACCTCGACACCAATTTTGAAGTCGATCGGCCAATGCGTTACCTTCCGGAGCCCGAAAAACGCAAAACCGTGTCATTTTCATCCCCTAAGTTTGCACCCCTGGTTCTCCGTAACCAGGAGGGGCAAAACATCCGTTCAGGCGCGCCAAGAAGCGCACAACCTTCCCTGACCAGGGTGCAAAGGCCCAATCCCCTGCGATCAACCTGTCAGCCGCCAGCGTCCTGACAAAACGGGTCGCACTCAGAGCCCATCCGGAGATCGGTCGGATCGCCGCCTGGGAGGCAGGCAGCCACTCAGCCTCGCGTTGCGAGCAGAGAGCGACATCGGATGCTCCCTGCCGACAACGCCGCGCAGTTCAAACGCCGGCCGGCCACCGGAACGGGCTATGGCAATGCCGCGCCGCAATCAAACATCGTCTCCAAAAAGACACAGTCCCACTCAAAAGGCGTCAAATTTTCACAACAGTGGCCACCGGGCCATTCATGAGACTCATTCAAAACCACAGAAACGACAACAATGAAAACCTTGAGAAAATTGACGCCTCAAGACGCGCGGCAAGGCCATAGCCCGTTCCGGTGGCCGCGCGTCTTGAGGCGTCAATTTTCTCAAGGTTTTCATTGTTGTCGTTTCTGTGGTTTTGAATGAGTCTCATGAATGGCCCGGTGGCCACTGTTGTGGTGAAAATTTGACGCCTTTTGAGTGGGACTGTGTCTTTTTGGAGACGATGTTTGATTGCGGCGCGGCATTGCCATAGCCCGTTCCGGTGGCCGGCCGGCGTTTGAACTGCGCGGCGTTGTCGGCAGGGAGCATCCGATGTCGCTCTCTGCTCGCAACGCGAGGCTGAGTGGCTGCCTGCCTCCCAGGCGGCGATCCGACCGATCTCCGGGTGGGCTCTGAGTGCGACCCGTTTTGTCAGGACGCTGGCGGCTGACAGGTTGATCGCAGGGGATTGGGCCTTTGCACCCTGGTCAGGGAAGGTTGTGCGCTTCTTGGCGCGCCTGAACGGATGTTTTGCCCCTCCTGGTTACGGAGAACTAGGGGTGCAAACTTAGGGGATGAAAGTGACACGGTTTTGCGTTTTTCGGGCTCCGGAAGGTAACGCATTGGCCGATCGACTTCAAAATTGGTGTCGAGGTGCCCGAGGGGCTTCCCTTTCGCGGTGCGGCCGCGGTGACCCGCTGGCGGCCCTTCATCCCCTTCGAAAGGGGGTGGGGGGCGTTAGGGGTTGCATACCCTTACCACAACCTTGTCTACGGACGTTGTGGGGATTTTTCACCTGAAGTCGATCCAGGTGGTCAAGATCAACCGCGCAACGTGCTTTTTGTGCCATTTTCTGACATTTTTGGTGGTTTTAGCGAGAAAACAAGATTTGGGGTGTCAGTCGTTAGAGGCTGGACACCCTCTGGAGGGTGCTACGGACATGGAAACACTTTTGTCATGTCCGGGGGACCTCCTGCTACCGCGCTCACCCCCTGGAAAAAATCTGAAAAAATCACCCCTTTTTAGGGGTGGTTTTTTCTCTGGCTCCGAAACGGTGAGTCGTACGGGGGTGGTTCTGGTCTCAATCGAAAGAGGAGGTCAAAATGAGTCGGCTCTGCAAGTTTCAAACCTCTGTGACATCATAAAGGACACTTTGAGGGCGGCCAAAGTGTTAAAATTTGACAGTGTTTTACGCAAGGGGTGGAAAACGGCACAAGGGGGTGGGATGGATTGTTGCAACTTTAGGGGCGTTTTCACAACACATTGGACCATCTCTCCTACAAATTTCAAGTTTCTACCTTAATTATAACAAAATCTATGTGGGGAGAAAAAAGTGGTGCGCTAATTTTGGCCCCCAGTGTACAAACAGAGCCTTAAGGAAGGCAATCAAAAATCCAATTGAGGTAAAATAAAAGTAACACACAATACACCATCCGAGAGGCACAAACAGTTGAGTAATCAGAATGAGCAAAAGGGTGAACATATTCCATAAATCAATAGAGAGGCACTTAGGAGGGAGAGAGAACACTTAGGCAGCAAAGACACGACAGGTACAGCAAGAGAATGAAATGTTTCAAATAGTGAAGCAGCAGTACCTGTTCAGATAAGAGTTGACACAATCACCCTCCAGTAATATATATCTGCACATGGGTGAAAAAAATTACTGCTACTCTGCAAACCTAGCACCATGCAGGCGCCTTGATTCAGCATGTATACTGGAACACTGACTCCAATCGCAAACTATGCCATAAAGACCAGACAAGATCGACAACCACATAGTCAGACAAGATAAAGAAATGAGAGCCAGTCAAAACACTTCAAGACAGCAATGCAACAATGCACAACACAGTAATGACAAACAAACAAACAAACAATTGAAAAAAGCTGTACAGCAGGCCTATTTGAGTACAGAACATTCACAATATGAGAGCAAAGACAGACATAGTAAAACAAGCCAAGCACATTCACTAACAATCACACAGATGACAAGAGCATAGCCACAGGTACACTAGCATGGCAAGACAATTCAATCATACAAACAGAGCATAAAGGAAGGCAAACAAAAATCCAATTGAGGTAAAACAAAAGTAGCAGACAATACAATATCCGAGCGAGAGGCACAAACAGTTGGGTCAGCAGAACGGTCATGGAGTGAACATATTTCATAAATCAGGATAGAGGCAAGCAAACACTTGGGCAGCAAAGCCTCAAGAAATCACAGACGTATCACATTTACGCAAGCACACAGAAACAGTCAATTTAACAAATGCATCACCCAATACGATACAAAGAGCAGACTGACGAAAGACACTGACGCTCATTGACACAAAGACCGAGACAGAACAGGTATCAAAGCAAATGTACAGTAACATATTCACAATGCAAAGTCACAGGCAGGACAGACATCGAAGCAACAAAACCAAGTTCAAAGGAATGGCCAGTTTGTAAAAACAGCATATCGGGCAAAAAGTTAAGTAGCACCGAGAGGTAGCGCTGAAATCTGCAGCACCAAGGCACTGAAATAGGAGGGACGTTGGAGGGCAAGGACAGAATTAAAGGAGCGATAAGAATGAAACCGTTACTTAGCTTTTCACACCAGCAGTTGGGACGAAGCTGTGGGTCTGTACTCGTTTAACCTCAACAGTTGCACAATGGAACTTCCCCGCTTGCCAAGCATCGAACGAGACGATTAAGTGAGGGAGAACGAACTGGAATCATAAAAAATATACGATTAATATCTGGGAACGGCCGAAATAACGACTGCTTTCAAACCAGAGGTTTTGAAAATTCGTTGGACATACCTCATAACTATTTCTTCTGGTAGCACATTAGATCCATGCGACTCAAAGCAGAGTGCTGAGAATGTGGCTCACGCGTTCATTCATTCAATTTGAAACAGCACAGGACAGAAATTATCCGGAAAATTTGCAAGCAAAGCAAGAAAAGCGGTTGACTGTCAACACGTTTGAACCTGTAGCCTGTGGCCTGTAGCCGAGCCGTTACGACACCGCGATGTTGCCAACTGTTGTCGATGAAGTTCTTTTGTGGCCGCGTTCGCAAACGTATCACTTTAAGAACAGAACTGTAAGTCTGAATCTCAATAATTTATTAAGAATTATTTAGCAGTGCTCTGAGTCTTTAATTCACTAATTACGTCGTGTTCAGTTGGTCTCTTTGGGAGGTTGGCGTCTGTTGGTACGACCATGGCGGACGGGGCGGATAACGACAATAACAACAACAAACAGGTGCTTGCCCTTGCGTAATAGCTTTCAAGGGCTAGTATCACTTTATCTGTCGATTGAAAAAGTACACCATACGAAATGTGAATATTTATCGCATCTTAGCAGGAAATACTTATCTGCAATCAGACAATATTGTCGCGTCGTCCGAATCCTTTTGTGGCGGGTGTTCTGCTGTGGCCTGGGTGGGTGTACTTTATAATTTATTTTATTGGTTTATTTTTATATTCTATCCGTGTCGGTGCCACCAATGTGTGACGACAATCATATATTTCTTATTTGCCCATGTCATTGTGAACCATGTCTTCATCGCGTCTCATAGTTACTTTAATGTTCCCTCTTTGTGGAGGCTATGCCAAGGTCTTATGAGTTCAGGGTTATCTTCTTTTCCTTAAGCCATCACTCATTTATTTTGTAAAAATGGTATTTTTTCAGATTTTTTTTCAGGCTTGCAAGGTTGTGTTCGACACCTTGGGGCTAGACTCAAGGCTCTGCTCAATATGAAATAATAGTGGCCCTCTAGTTCGCGTTACTCTATTACAAAGCATGGTTGAAGCAGTTGATATTTGTATGCCCATAGTTCATTTCTACTGCAATGACACTCAGATATTGTGAGGAGTTATTGTCGTTAAAGTAGAAAGTTTCACTTGTTACCAAAGCAATAACTTTCTGTTTTTGTTTCCTTTTTCAGCCCTCATCCGGCACGCACTGTATGATTATCCTAGGTTTGGACGATGTGGATTGAAGCATATCCTCTAGTGTGCCTCATGTGTGAATCACTCACGTATCAAGCTTGCTCTAAGTACAGCAAGTGCAACATCAGATCATCTTTGAAGAAAGGTGCAGGCTCTCAAGTGGTTTACATTCAGGCAAGAAGCCATCCAAGGCTTCGGACCAAGCAGTGTCAAGATTTGAAGGTGAAATAATTCTTCTATACTTGTATGTGTCTGAATGCTTCTTCATAAGTTGAATGAGTTAACAAATTTTTTGCCTCTGCTCTATTTGCTCTATCTGGTCTTTTCTATTTCATAAGTAGTCTATTGGCCATGTTCAAATAATCACGGACAGGGGGAGAGAGAGAGAGAGAGAGGGAAAGAGAAAAAAAGAGAGACCCAAGTGAGAATGGAAATCATGCCTCCTTGTGTTGTGGTAAGTTGCTGACATACTTTCCTCTTCAAGGGCATTTGCCTCTGAAATGTTTTGTTCTGTTTTTAACTACCTTGTATGTACTAGTTGGCGACTGAACTATTGCTTCTGTCGGAAAGTCAAGAAATACAACCATGCTGCGCAGTATTGTTCCAGGGTGTGTGTGTGTGTGTGGTGAGTTCTTCTTTTGAGTTCTACTCACTAAAAAGTTCTCTTGAAAATTTCACTACCCACAGTGCTAAATTCGCCCTACGCCAGTGCGAACTCATCAAATCACTCTCGACGGTGCAGTCAGCGCTTGTTTGCACTTCTGAGTGCGAAAATGGACCAAAAAGTGCTCAGTCGGTGAGTGAGTGCACTTGTAAGCGCAAAAATGTTTCACCCGGGAAAAGTGCGAAGTTACTCGCCTCTGATTGGTTCCCTTGCGGCGCGTATGTTTGAATCACGCGCGTCAAGGGCACGACGTTGTTGGTTTGGCGAAAACGACCGCTTCCTGAAGAACATAACACCGCAAAATACCCCAGCCGCTCAGCTATGATCACATTTTCTGACAAACTATCATAATGATAAAACGGCAGGGAATGAGGAAAATTCAATTTCTTGCGTTACTTCATTCGAGAGTTGCCTAGCCGAGATTAAGGGAACAAAACATTAAATTCAATGAAAACGTTCTTTGATACACTGGGAGAAAAAATGAAGGTTGCGACTGTTAATCTTAATGCCACTCTTCGCTGTACATCGAAAGAAGGTGTTTACCGTACCTAGGGATACAGCAGACACCGTGCCTCAAGGAACGGAATCCACTGTACCCTGGGAACATGCATTCACCGTACCTCGGAAACTGTTCAGACATCGAATTCATCATAAATGTAGAATGAAGGCAAAATTTTAAATTTGCGATAGAAACAATTCGATTGCGGAACTAAATACATCTCAACAAGACGAACAAAATATGATAAGCATGTTATGACCTCAGACTCGAAGTTTGGCAGCAATCGGCGTCAGAAGTTTCTAAAAGTACGATTTTGGACCCTTTTAGAAACTTCTGACGCCGATTGCTGCCAAACTTCGAGTCTGAGGTCATAACATGCTTATAATATTTTGTTCGTCTTGTTGAGATGTATTTATTTCCGCCATCGAATAGTTTCTATCGCAAATTTAAAATTTTGCCTTCATTCTACATTTATGATGAATTCGATGTCTGAACAGTTTCCGAGGAACGGTGAATGCATGTTCCCAGGGTACAGTGTTTCTGTTTCACTTTCTGTATCACTTCTTTGGTTTTCTTTGAAATTTATGTTGGAAAAAGTATTGAGTATGAAAGTGACAATCACGGTGAAACCGATGTCTGGAAATTTCCAGATATTTTTTCGCATTTCCGGATATTATCTGGAAATGGCCGTTTTTTTCCAGATAATATCTGGAAATGTCTACCTTTTCCAGATAATATCTGGAAATAGTCAATTTCCAGATATATATCTGGAAAAAAAACGGCATTTCCAGATAATATCTGGAAATAAAATGTTCCAGATAATATCTGGAAATATTTTCCAGATAATGTCTGGAAACAAAGGCCTTGACGCCGAGGTCCACGGATTGGCGACCTGGGGGTCCCCGATGGTGTCCTCGAGGTCCCCAGGACACGGGGAGTCCAACGCCGAGGTCGCCGACGCTCTGGGACAAGCGGTTCCGGAGATACGAGGACGTACCACAAGGAGTCCGTCAAAGCAACTTTTTAGTCGGAGGCCAAAATCATCTTCGGCCTCTGGCTGCCTTCCACTTGGGTGTCCGGGACTTTTGACTTCGACACTGCGTTGGGGTGCTCCTGGGCTACCAGGAACCCGTCAGCGGTCGTCGTCGGACCTCTGGTGCGCCCAGGATGCCGACGAACGTGGGTGCTGTGCCGCCACACGGTTCAACACCGTTGCCGCCACCACCCAGGTGGTCCCTGGTGGTGTCCTCGAGGTCCCCAGGACACGTGGAGTCCAACGCCGAGGTCGCCGACTCTCTAGGACAAGCGGTTCCGGAGATACGAGGACGTACCACAAGGAGTCCGTCAAAGCAACTTTTTAGTCGGAGGCCAAAATCATCTTCGGCCTCTAGCTGCCTTCCACTTGGGTGTCCGGGACTTTTGACTTCGGCACTGCGTTGAGGTGCTCCTGGGCTACCAGGAACCCGTCAGGGGTCGCCGTCGGACCACCGGTGCGCCCAGGATGCCGACGAACGTCACGCACGCCGGAGCGCCGTGGCGTGCCGGGTGCCTGAACGATCGTCGCCGCCGCCGCGGACGCTGCCGCCGGGTCCTCCGCCGCAACCGCGAGCTTGGACGACGGGGGCTGACGCTGTGGGCACCGACGCCGCTGACGTGTCCGTCAAGGCCACCACGGCCAGGGCCAACGCCACTGCCGCGTGCCCGGACGGCTGACGCCGCCAGCGTCTGGCACGCTGGCGCGCCGTGGCGGGCCGGGTCGGTGCCCACAGCGTCAGCTCCGTCGTCCAAGCTCGCGGTTGCGGCGGAGGACCCGGCGGCAGCGTCCGCGGCGGCGGCGACGATCGTTCAGGCACCCGGCACGCCACGGCGCTCCGGCGTGCGTGACGTTCGTCGGCATCCTGGGCGCACCGGTGGTCCGACGGCGACCCCTGACGGGTTCCTGGTAGCCCAGGAGCACCTCAACGCAGTGCCGAAGTCAAAAGTCCCGGACACCCAAGTGGAAGGCAGCTAGAGGCCGAAGATGATTTTGGCCTCCGACTAAAAAGTTGCTTTGACGGACTCCTTGTGGTACGTCCTCGTATCTCCGGAACCGCTTGTCCTAGAGAGTCGGCGACCTCGGCGTTGGACTCCACGTGTCCTGGGGACCCCGAGGACACCACCAGGGACCACCTGGGTGGTGGCGGCAATGGTGTTGAACCGTGTGGCGGCACAGCACCCACGTTCGTCGGCATCCTGGGCGCACCAGAGGTCCGACGACGACCGCTGACGGGTTCCTGGTAGCCAAGGAGCACCCCAACGCAGTGTCGAAGTCAAAAGTCCCGGACACCCAAGTGGAAGGCAGCCAGAGGCCGAAGATGATTTTGGCCTCCGACTAAAAAGTTGCTTTGACGGACTCCTTGTGGTACGTCCTCGTATCTCCGGAACCGCTTGTCCCAGAGCGTCGGCGACCTCGGCGTGGGACTCCCCGTGTCCAGGGGACCTCGAGGACACCATCGGGGACCCCCAGGTCGCCAATCCGTGGACCTCGGCGTCAAGGCCTTTTTTTCCAGACATTATCTGGAAAATATTTCCAGATATTATCTGGAACATTTTATTTCCAGATATTATCTGGAAATGCCGTTTTTTTTCCAGATATATATCTTGAAATTGACTATTTCCAGATATTATCTGGAAAAAGTAGACATTTCCAGATTTTATCTGGAAAAAAACGGCCATTTCCAGATAATATCTGGAAATGCGAAAAAATATCTGGAAATCTCCAGACATCGGTTTCACCGTGATGAGGATGAGAGTAATGACAGTGAAGACCAAAGAAGTGACACAGAAAGTGAAACAGACAATAATTTTGATGATACTAGTTTTGTTGATTTAGAATCATGCGCTGCAGTAATGGCCCGGGAAGTGTTAGCAAAAAGCAGCATGACTCACTCCAACCTAGTACGTGTTATGAAGTCATGAAATAAAATTGCACTTCAAAGAGTAAAAATCACTCTTTGGGGGGTAAAATTAGCACTTTTGGGGGGTTTCACCCCTGGTTCCACCTTTGCACTGGGGAGTGCTATTGACTTAATACTTTGCACTTTGTAGAGCAAAAATAACACCTCTAGGAGTGGTCCATTTTAGCACTGCGAAAGTGCGAAATTTGCACCACTAGGAGTTAAGCAGCTAGAAACTTTTTAGTGAGTACCTTCTTTAAAACAAACAACTGCCTTGTATTAATGTTGTCCTTTTTTCATTTGAAACAGGAGTCAAAGTGTCTCTTCAAAAACTTTGAGGTTGCTTTTTGGATATGACCTTGATCCTATTTGCTGGTTGGAAAGTGCTGAAGACATACCGAATTGCATCTGCTCTTGTTTGTACAGCCCTCTTAGGTGGAAGAGGGCATGGAAAGAAACAAGTCCCTCGATCGGCACATGGGCAAGTAAGTAGCTCCAATAAGAAATGATCCCACCCCTTTTCAAGCTTTTGTGTAAAAGGCTGTATATTAATGTAGTAGAGACTTTGTTTCATGGTGTCTCTGTGGTAATTTAAGCAGAACATTTAAGATTAAGATTGCTGTTCGAGAATTTAATATAACCATTCTTACACTCTTGTTTTTATTGCTTTCACACACCATTACATGGCTGTAAATGGATGTTAGTTCTATCCACCCATATCTCAGCATTCCTCCCACAAAAGAGAATGGGTATTAATTGCATAGTTGTTTGGATGTTTTTCTTATTACAAAGTGACTGAATTACAGTATATCAAGGTTTTCTTTTTGTTGCTAAAATTCAAAGGTGAAATATTTCTGTTGTACAATGTTAATGTGTCTCGCCGCTTCTTAAAGTGTTGTGAATTTATTGCATCTGTTATGTTAATATTTTGGTCTTTTCTCCTTTTTCTCAGGTTGTCTATTGATCATGTTCAAGTTATTGTAGAGATAGAGAGAGACACTCAAATGAGAATGAAAATCATTCCTCGCCATGTAGTGGTGAGTTTCTAACATACATATCATTTCAATTGCATATACCACTTAATTGTTTCATTTAATATTTGATAATCCTGTTTGTTCCAGATTCAAAGGAAGGATCATAAGCCACCTCATTCGACTGTAGTGGACCTCAAAACTGCCAGTACTTGCCTCAAGGAACAAGAAACATGCCAACGCTCTGTGTAATTTTATGATTATCATTGATTTTCTCTTCCAATTTAATACGATTTCTTTGTGTGGCTGCAATATGAAATAAAGTGAGCCAAGGCTTTGTGGAACTTCTTTGTTATCTGAACTGTTCTTTCTTTACACACACTCCCATCATGACCACTGAGTTTGTTGAAGAAATATTGCTGCCAGATGCGATTATAAATTCAAACCCCTTTGGTATGAACAATGTAAATTGGTGAATCCCAAAGAGAGGCACAGCATGACGAGTCTTGCATCAGCTAGAGTTAATACTGTCTCCTTTGGCTGTCAATTCTGAAATGTTGATAATCAAGTTTCAGAATGCAGATCTCTAAAGACTGCCTGATGAAACACAACATTCAAGTGCTGGCCAAAAAAAAAAAGCCTTCTCCTTTACCTGAAGTTGTTGGCAAAGTGGAGGGTCTACTAAAGAAGGTGTCAGAATGAAAAATATTGATAAACAAAAGTAAGGTATCCCAAATGTTATATAGCTATCTTGATGACACCCTCGCTTTAAACTGTACTACTCTGAATATATTCTCGTACAGATAATCTACAGTCCAGCTCTAATAGCTGTCGTTTCTTTCGCTCGTGATATCACACCATCCCATTCATGGATGAGTTCAATAGCCCAAAACTACACCACCTGTCACAGATGTGCAGCAGGCACTGATACAAAGAATTATTTCAGAAATAGTGTGGTACAAGCCGCTTGACAGCTGAAATTAATGTTTTCACTAATTCATTATTGGTAGCTTTCGCTATCACAAGAAAAGAACAAGGACGTATGTAAGAAAAGATGTCAAAATTCAGTTTTATTAGAAAACATCATCAGGATTTCACAAACACATAATTAAAGTATGCAATATGCAATCATTACATTACCAATTAACGCTCATTTAACATTACCAAATAATGTTCATTAAACAGAAGCAATCAACGTTCATTAAACATTACCAATAAACGTTCATTAAACAATACTAATGGATGTTCAAAAACACACAAAACCAATGCCTCTTCTTAAAACACACAATAAAATTGAGTATAAATAAACCAATGCCTCTTCTTAAAACACACAATAAAATTGAGTATAAATATCAGGAGATGGCAAGGTGACAGTGCCAACCAAATGGAAAAACAATATGCATAGCAAAAACACCTAATTCACTTAACAACAAGGTGGCACAAAGTTATTGGTACAAAGTTCCTGGCCAGTTGCTGCTCATGACCTGCCACTTTAGGGCATTGTGAACAAGATGTGCATGTGCAGCTCTCGGAAATCTTGCACTCTTATGTTGCCGCCTCTCACAAAGCTAAGATACATTAATTGCGTCAAAGAAATAAAATAATGACAAATAAAAACAATACTTGAAAAAAAAAAACTGATACCAATGCTGCTGAACAAAGTACATAAAAAATAAAATTGCAGATTGCTAATATTAAGAAATATATTGATGAGATGTAATTATTGTCCTTTGTACCTCCTTTCATAATAAAAAATTACTTCTGTGCCATCAAACACCTTATTACAGTGGTAACACCTGTTATTGGCAGACAGCCACTGTGTGGCGTGTTCAATGCATGCATTGGCACAAAAGCATGGTATGCACTGCACTACTTCCGTGAAAGGCGTCAATGGCTCCAATTCAATTGAGCAAAGGTGCTGTTGTTCACTACTTGGCACCACGTTTTGGCATGTCTGTAAAAGAAACAGTATTAAAACAAGATTAGACAACCTACATATGATTGATTAGGCGAATAAAATTTATTACCATGTCTATATTTAGGTCTGGTAATGAGTCATCACTTTCATCATTAACATCAGGTGAGTCACTGACCACTATTACCTCAGAGTCACTAGCTGCACAAACGAACAAAGAATATCCTACGTTTCTGCCAAGACAACAAAATTTAAATAAATTGCCAAAAGTTCATTGGACTTACAGAAATGAATACCAGCCCGCTGTTGAGGGAGAGGGGGTTCATCTGCATCCTCATCCTCCAGGCTCTGCTGGCCTCGGCGCTTCACTGGCTGCTTACTAGCCCGCTGTTGAGGGACAGGGGGTTCATCTGCATCCTCATCCTCCAGGCTCTGCTGGCCTCGGCGCTTCCCTGGCTGCTTCTGAAAGAATTTGCAGATTTACCGTCTCAGGACATGACTATTGAATAGATGAGAGACATGAATAACAAATGTAGAAAAAGTGTTACGGGAAGTGTTTGAACAAAGTTAAAACTTTTAGGTGGCGAATTTAACGTTAAGTATTGTGGCCAATTTGTTGACTGAAAAATAATTTACTTACAGATTTTTTACCAGTGGAGGTTTTAGGTCTTTTAGGTTCAGGACCGCCAGTGTCATCTTCATCTTCTTCGGAACTGTCAGCGAACTGTCAAACCAGAATTAATTAATACACTATACACCCATCACCTTGCACAAAGGGTTTAACTCTACAAAACATACCAGATCAGCGATCAACCTTTTAGACTGCTCATCCATGCTATCATCCTGTTTCCCTTTCTTCTTCCCTTTCGACGTTGAAGGGCCAGCTTCGAACTCGGTGGAATCCTGAAACAAAGTCAGTTAGATTATGAAACTGTTATCAAGGTAAAAGTCTTGATATGAAAGAAAACAGAAATGCCACAAACCTCATCATAGGGTTTTGAAGATGAGGCTTTTGACGGCCGATACTGAAGCCTAGTTTTGCCCTTACCAATGGGCTTGAGCTGCTTCTTGGTGAGAGTGGGCTCCGCCTCGAAGTCAGACGAATCCTTGAACAAATACAGATAGTAAACTGGTTCCTGGTAGTCTGATAATCTGATATAAATCTGCACACCACAAACCTCATCCTTATCCTTTGAGGAAGAGGGCTTTGCTTGCGGCCCTGTGACGGTAGCCTTGCCCTTACCACTGGGCTTGAGCTGCTTCTTGGTGAGAGTGGGCTCCGCCTCGAAGTCAGACGAATCCTGGGACAAATACAGATAGTAAAACTGGTTCCTGGTAGTCTGATAATCTGATATAAATCTGCACACCACAAACCTCATCCTTATCCTTTGAGGAAGAGGGCTTTGCTTGCGGCCCTGTGACGGTAGCCTTGCCCTTACCACTGGGCTTGAGCTGCTTCTTGGTGAGAGTGGGCTCCGCCTCGAAGTCAGACGAATCCTGGGACAAATACAGATAGTAAAACTGGTTCCTGGTAGTCTGATAATCTGATATAAATCTGCACACCACAAACCTCATCCTTATCCTTTGAGGAAGAGGGCTTTGCTTGCGGCCCTGTGATGGTGGCCTTGCCCTTACCACTCGGCATCTGCCTTTTGAAGACAGTGGGTGGTTCTTCAGAGTCAGACGAATCCTGGAACAATGTCGCAATTAGTGTGTAGCAAACTCATTTTTTGACATCATACATAATAATAAGAAAACACTATGAAATTATTCACACCAATGATAGAGCGCGCAGCGGACGCTACCTACGACGAGTGCGAAGGGTTGCCTACCTGCAGGGCGTTGGAGGCTTTCCCGCAGCGCTGGCACCTCGGCACGCATTGGGGAGTGGTTGGCGAACTGACGACGAATATCTCGGGATGGTGTGTCGGACCGGAGGTGTCCGTTCATGTAGTGCCGACAGAGCTCAGTAAAAATGTCACCTGCAACAGAGAGGTTGTGAGAAGGCCGTCAGCAGAGAGAAGCAGTAATTTCCTCCCCGGAATTCCCTGGGCCAACTACGCCTCAGCCCCCGCGCGCGAGTGCATTGAGCGTGTACGACGCAGAAGGGCCCCAACAGGTGCGTTACTCTCAGATGGCATGCGCTCCAAAAAGTGCAGTCGAGTGCAGTCGAAAGCGAGAAAAAGTGGCGAGAGTGTAAGCCGATAAGTTTGGTGACGCTTTCTGACACGATCGAGTCGGCCTACCTCGTTGGCGCTACCGAGCGCGCCGCGAAGATTGCCCACCTGTCGCGCGCTTTCGGGCGCGCAGCCTGATTTCGTAGGGGAGGAAACGGGACGAATGTTGAACGACGATACCTACGAGTTGCTGGTGCGGTCGCTGGACTGGCCACGCTCTGAGATCAGACCAAGACTGCGACTGGCTCAAAATCCGAGGCCGCTCTCTGGACCTCCCTTCCGGCGCTACGGTCGATTCACACTGACAAGCTGGTGGCAAGCACCGGGCAGTGCGCGCGCCGTCCTCTGAAACAGTGTACAGGGTTCTGAAAGCATCGCGGTAAAACATCGAGTGCGAAGAAGCAGTGCGAAAGAGAAACAACTTTGCAAAGCCTCAGCGGGGCTGCAAGCAGGCAGGGTGATAAGATAAACCCAATTTCTCTTTGCACGTGATTCGAGCCGCGGACTGCAGAGTAATGTTCATTCTACAGTCCGCGGTTCAGAGACCGTCCTTGGAGAGTAGCGGTGTACCCCATACCCAGGCTTCCCTCTCGGGCCCGCAGCAGCAGTGCACCCTATGCACCCGGTGCATTGAGGGTGCATGCCACATGCAGACCCGACGTAAGGTTCAACGTCCTGTGTTCAGCACCACGGAAGGTGCATAGCGCAAAAAGCATAGTGGGCACATCGGATGCGGTTTACCTTGGCGGCTGCAGGGGCGGGTCGAATGCGTGCGAACTCAAACAGTCGTTTTGCGAGGGCGGAACTCACCTGCACTCCTGCTCCCACTGACGCACCGCGGGCCCCCGAGGCACAAGCAGCCCTCCGGTGCATCAGAAGGCTGTCTTGCGGCCCAGGGGCTTGAACGCGGATGCGTGGGGAGAGGAGTACCCGTACCCAACCGCGATTACGAGACCATACGGACGAACCACAACTCCGAAGAGAGCTCATCCTGCACACACTGCGAGAACAAGACCACAACATAAGTACACAAATTCCTGGCAAATTATTTAACAGGAATTTATTGTACTTTCAAAGTACAACAATTGTTGTACAAAGTACAATGGAACCGGCATGACGAGTGCTGTGCAGTCCAGGCCTCGTGGTTCGTACAATTCTCGTTGTACTTTCTACAATCTCCGTTGTACTTTTTTTTTGTACAGTTTTTGTTTTACTTGCAGTGCATGAGCAGCATTGTGCGCATCGCTCTCACCTGCTACTGCTTCATTGATACGAAGATACACAAGGAAAGAGGTGAGCTGTATTAACAACACTATCACCCCGAGACTGCAGCAATAAAGTGCGCAGCGCGTACCGCACGCACGCATGCATGCATGTTTCACAGGACCAGACCACAACACCTCGCCGCCAATGGGGTGGCGATGACGGTCCACTGCTCTAGCGCCAAAGCGCCGAGCTCATGTCGGGGCGAACTTGCGATGCGGTTGGACTTCCCCCATTCCTCCCGACAACGCCTTGCGCGGTCCGTGTGACGGAGCAGGACGGGTCCGGCGGGGCGTCGTCTCCACTGCGGAGCATAACTGGGACTTTTGTTTCTTACATCGCTCCTTAGGCAATGTGGTCAGGTTTTCTCTTTGCCTGATACGGTCCATCGTATGGAGCATTAAAAACGTCTTTTGTATCATGACCCACCGAAGTGGAATCCACTTTGCCCCTCACGATCCATCGCACAACCGGAGTCGGCGAGGTGACCACGACGCAAGGCACCTGGTGCTGGGGATTGCGCGTGGCGCAGCACGCAATCGTCTGCCCTCCTCTGGCGCGGTCTGCACGGCCACGTCGGCGCGCCGCAACCCGCGATAGCAGTAGGTGTCTCCGGCCGTGGCTTTGACCGACAGAGGACTCTACTCTAGCACGGCCTGAACGGCCACTTCGGCTTGCAGGCGTCGGTGCCTTCGGGCAGCGGGGCCACAGCACGTCGACCCTGGCATCAGCAAAGGAGTTGCAAAGGAGTTTACTCTAGACCGTCGTGTACTGCATGCTTTACATTAGCGAATGACGGAGGCGGAGTGCGTGTCACGTCTGTTGGTCAAGGGACTTCCCTCTGAATCCGCGACGGCCACCCACCGCCTGTCTGTGGCCGCGACGAAGGCCGCGGCCACGGCGAGGGCCGCGGCCACGGCGGCCGGAGCGGCACTGCCACTACTACCGGCGCGCGTCCGGGAGCGTGTCGCATTGGTTCCCTGCAACGACGCCATGGCCTCTGGACCACGGTCCTTGGCCGACTCGGGACCCTTAGGGAGCTCAGCGCGGCCCCGCAGAGCGGCGTGCACCGCTCTGCAGCAACGCCGTGGCTCCCTGCAGGGAGGGCTATGACGACGCCCCTCCTGGACAACGGCTTTGGTCAGGTCCTCGAGCACCGTGGGGCGAGGCGCGGCGGTCGCCTGCGGGCCGCCGAACACACCCTCCTAGCTCCCGGCCTTACGGGCCACCGCTCCTAACCTAACCTGTGCGTGGCGGCGCCCCTCCTGGACAACGGCTTCGATCAGGTCCTCGAGCGCCGTGGGGCGAGGCGCGGCGGCCTGAAAGGTAGGCAAAAAGCCACACTTGGCCCCTGTTAGGTTGGCAGAAAGTGCTACTAGCCCCCCTTCGGCCGTTTCAGGATCACTGGATCCGCCACTGCAAATGATCACAAGATGCGTCCTCCCGAGGCCTACGGCATGACCTTCGTTTGGAGGACGGCATTGGTCACCACCTCGTTGACCCTATGGGCAGCACGCTGCGTGAGCTCCTGAAGCAAGGACCACGTCGAGCTTCGCGACTTCAACGACACGCGTCCGCGGAGTACACAGCAAGCTCCTCCTTCCTAGAGGGGGCGCTCACCGCAAAAACTTGGACGTAAATTCAGAGCAACCTATTTCTTCGTCCACATGGACGTAAATTTCACCAGAGACTGCCATCTTCTTCCACGCGGGCTGTCCAATGGATGAAAACCAAAGCGTTGACTGTTGGAGCTAAATAATTTTTTTTCGAACTCTCATTAACTTTTTTGCGTGGAGCTTAAACACGACATTCAAAAAAACATGTCCACGACCGTGGATAACTAGACCGCCGGAAACCGGCGACACGCGGGCAAACATAACATTTGGAAGTTTAGTTTAAGCCATTTTTTTATGTTCGCGTCGCTCGTTCGCTCGCGGTTTTTCGTTTTGTTGTACTAGCTATAAGAATTTTGCAACTTCTGGTGCAGACTTTTACCAGGCAAAAGCTTTGTACTTTTTGCAATATCCACTACATCTAATATATACATTACATACCGTGTTGATGATTTTGATGTGATTGCATTATATTACATTACAAAGTGGCATAAAAATCGTTCATGAAACTGATACACATTCTTCTTGTCTCTATTCGGAATTTGAAGTACTTTTGAAAGCATTCTCTATGGCAAGGATCAACAATTTTAAAATTTTGACATACATCAGGTTGAGAATAGCATAACTCAGTATGCAGTTGAAATGCTTTGTTGGCACGAATAAATGGCATAAATTTTTGTTGACATAGTCATCACCATAATGTTGGAAAATTAATGAAGTTTGATAAAAAAATACTTCTGGTCTTTTCTGATTTTCGTTAACTATAGCTTCGTATACATCACCTAAATATTCAAGGATTGAATGTCTATTATCAAGTTGCTCCAAAGTAAGTTTGTACATTGTGTTAATCCAATAGATATATCAGTTTAGGTATGTTTTCACAAAAAAATTGGGTAACAATTAAAGAATTTTGTAACTATGGAAATGATTGTAGTAGTTGCTAGCACATTAAATGGCCGTGAATACCTGCGACAGGGTTTAATCACAAGGCTACAAACGAACGCACCTTTTGCATTGTTTGTAGGAGGTCAGGACAGGGGGTGCAGGCAGGGGTTCACAACACGTCGTCGGGACAGTGGGTCAAGACAAAGCTTCAAACGGAAAAAAACAGGTGACTGTGCGTGGCGTATAACAGAAGGCTGAGTGATTTACATACCCAACTACTACGCAATGACTGGCAATCACTCACATGACCCACTAAAAACAATTGGCTAAAAAGGAAAGAAAGAAAGCGAGCGAATGAGCGACGCGAACGTAATTTGAGTTCTTTTTTTCTTTTCAACATCTTTATTTACACGCGTCATCTTTGCGTTTGCCCGCAATTCGCCGAGTCTCGGCTGTCTAGTTAAGTGTGAGTTTAGCGGTGAGTATGTTTAACAAACGCATTTTTTTTCGGAGCTGGATGGGGGTCTGACAATTGGGGCTGTAGGGGGGTGGGGCTGGACAGCGGGGGCAGAAGGGGGGTCTGGACAAGAGTGGTTGGAGGGGGGTCTGAACAAGGCTTCAGACAGACAGGAGCTTTAAGGTGCACCTTGGAAGGGTCTGGACAAAGGGGGGCTGGATGGGGGTCTGGATAATTGAGGCTGTAGGGGGGTCTGGACAAGGGCGGCTCGAGGGGAGTCTGGACATGGCTTCAGACAGACAGGAGCTTTTAGGTGGACTTTGGGGGGGTCTGGACAAAGGGGGGCTGGATGGGGGTCTCGACAATTGAGGCTGTAGGGGGGTCTGGAAAGGGGGGGCTGAAGTGGGGTCTGGACAAGGGCGGCTTGAGGGGGGTCTAGACAAGGCTTCAGACAGACAGGAGCTTTTAGGTGAACTTTGGGGGGGTCTGGACAACGGGCGGCTCGACGGTGGTCTCAACGAGGGGGCTGCAAGGGGGTCTGGACAGGTGGGGCTGGGGGGGGGGGGGGTCTGGCCAAGGCTTCAGACAGACAGGAGCTTAAAGGTGGACATTGAGGGGTTTGGACAAAGGGGGGCTGGATAGGGGTCTGGATAATTGAGGCTTTAGGGGGTCTAGACAGGTGGGGCTGAAGGGGGATCTGGACAAGGGGGGCTGGAGGGGGGTCTGGACAATTGAGGCTGTAGGGGGTCTGGACAAGAGTGGTTGGAGGGGGGTCTGGACAAGCTTCAGACAGACAGGAGCTTTAAGGTGGACCTTGGGGAGGGGTCTGGACAAAGGGGGGCTGGATGGGGGTCTGGACAATTGAGGCTGGGGGGGGGGTCTGGACAGTGGGGCTGAAGGGGGGTCTGGACAAGGGGGGCTGCAGGGGGGTCTTGACAAGGCTTCAGACAGACAGGAGCTTTTGGGTGGACTTTGGGGGGTCTGGACAACGGGGGCTTTGACGGTGGTCTCAACAAAGGGGCTGCAGAGGGTTCTGGACGAGGGCGGCTGAGGTGGGTGTGGACAAGTCTTCAGACAGACAGGAAAATTTGGTGGTTCTCGGGTGGATGTGGACAAAGTTGGTTGGAGGGGGGTGTGGACAAACCTTCAGACAGACAGGAGCTTTAAGGTGGACCTTGGGGGGGTCTGGACAAAGAGGGGCTGAATGGGCGTCTGGACAATTGAGGCTGTAGGCGGGCCTGGACAGGTTGGGCTGGAGGGGGGTCTGGACAAGGCTTCAGACAAACAGAAGCTTTAAGGTGGACCTTGGGGGGTTTGGACAACGGGCGGCTCGACGGTGGTCTCAACGAGGGGGCTGCAAGGGGGTCTGGACAGGTGGGGCTGGGGGGAGTCTGGACAAGGCTTCAGACAGACAGGAGCTTTAAGGTGGACCTTGGGGGGTTTGGACAAAGGGGGGCTGGATGGGGGTCTGGATAATTGAGGCTGTAGGGGTCTGGACAGGTGGGGCTGAAGGGGGGTCTTGACAAGGGGGGCTGGATGAGGGTCTGGACAATTGAGGCTGTAGGGGGGTCTGGACAGGTGGGGCTGAAGGGGGGTCTGGGCAAGGGGGGCTGGAGGGGGGTCTGGACAATTGAGGCTTCAGGGGGTCTGGACAAGGGTGGTTGGAGGGGGGTCTGGACAAGCTTCAGACAGACAGGAGCTTTAAGGTGGAACTTGGGGAGGGGTCTGGACAAAGGGGGCTGGATGGGGGTCTGGACAATTGAGGCTGGGGAGGGGGGGTCTGGACAGTGGGGCTGAAGGGGGTTCTGGACAAGAGGGGCTGCAGGGGGGTCTGGACAAGGCTTCAGACAGACAGGAGCTTTTGGGTGGACTTTGGGGGGGTCTGGACAACGGGGGCCTTGACGGTGGTCTCAACAAAGGGCCTGCAGAGGGTTCTGGACGAGGGTGGCTGGAGGGGGTGTGGACAAGTCTTCAGACAGACAGGAGATTTTGGTGGTTCTCGGGTGGATGTGGACAAAGTTGGTTGGAGGGGGGTGTGGACAAACCTTCAGACAGACAGGAGCTTTAAGGTGGACCTTGGGGGGGTCTGGACAAGGGGGGCTGGAGGGGGGTCTGGACAATTGAGGCTGTAGGTGGTCTGGAAAAGGGTGGTTGGAGGGGGGTCTGGACAAGCTTCAGACAGACAGGAGATTTAAGGTTGACCTTGGGGGGGTCTGGACAAAAGGGGGCTGGATGGGGGTCTGGATAATTGAGGCTATAGGGGGGTCTGGACAGGTGGGGCTGAAGGGGGGTCTGGACAAGAGGGGCTGGGGGGGGGGTCTGGACAAGGCTTCGGACAGACAGGAGCTTTTAGGTGGACTTTGGGGGGGTCTGGACAACGGGGGGCTCGACGGTGGTCTCAACAAAGGGGCTGCACGCGGTTTTGGACAGGTGCCGATGGAGGGGGATCTGAACAGGTGGGCTAAAGGGGGGTCTGGACAAGGGGCGCTGGAGGGGGTCTGGACAAGGCTTCAGAAAGACAGGAGATTTTTGGTGGACTTTGGGGGGGTCTGGGCAATGAGGGGCTCGACGGTAGTCTCGAGAAAGGGGCTGCAGGTCTCGACAAGTGGGCCCAACCTAATGTAACCTAATTTACTCCTGACAGATTTTACGCTATTCGCGGCAGATGTTGTTTGCAATAGATCTTTGGTTCTGGGAGGCTTCAGACAGACATAAGCAGGTCACAGGGGGTGAGTGGCGCTCCGCTGAGTTCGCTGGACAAGGCTTCGGACAGACAGGAGCTTTTAGGTGGACTTTGGGGGGGTCTGGACAACGGGGGGCTCGACGGTGGTCTCAACAAAGGGGCTGCACGCGGTTTTGGACAGGTGCCGATGGAGGGGGATCTGAACAGGTGGGCTAAAGGGGGGTCTGGACAAGGGGCGCTGGAGGGGGTCTGGACAAGGCTTCAGAAAGACAGGAGATTTTTGGTGGACTTTGGGGGGGTCTGGGCAATGAGGGGCTCGACGGTAGTCTCGAGAAAGGGGCTGCAGGTCTCGACAAGTGGGCCCAACCTAATGTAACCTAATTTACTCCTGACAGATTTTACGCTATTCGCGGCAGATGTTGTTTGCAATAGATCTTTGGTTCTGGGAGGCTTCAGACAGACATAAGCAGGTCACAGGGGGTGAGTGGCGCTCCGCTGAGTTCGCTGGACAAGGCTTCGGACAGACAGGAGCTTTTAGGTGGACTTTGGGGGGGTCTGGACAACGGGGGGCTCGACGGTGGTCTCAACAAAGGGGCTGCACGCGGTTTTGGACAGGTGCCGATGGAGGGGGATCTGAACAGGTGGGCTGAAGGGGGGTCTGGACAAGGGGCGCTGGAGGGGGGTCTGGACAAGGCTTCAGACAGACAGGAGATTTTTGGTGGACTTTGGGTGGGTCTGGGCAATGAGGGGCTCGACGGTGGTCTCGAGAAAGGGGCTGCAGGTCTCGACAAGTGGGCCCAACCTAATGTAACCTAATTTACTTCTGACAGATTTTACGCTATTCGCGGCAGATGTTGTTTGCAATAGATCTTTGGTTCTGGGAGGCTTCAGACAGACATAAGCAGGTCACAGGGGGTTAGTGGCGCTCCGCTGAGTTCGCTGGACAAGGCTTTGGACAGACAGGAGCTTTTAGGTGGACTTTGGGGGGGTCTGGACAACGGGGGGCTCGACGGTGGTCTCAACAAAGGGGCTGCACGCGGTTTTGGACAGGTGCCGATGGAGGGGGATCTGAACAGGTGGGCTAAAGGGGGGTCTGGACAAGGGGCGCTGGAGGGGGGTCTGGACAAGGCTTCAGAAAGACAGGAGATTTTTGGTGGACTTTGGGGGGGTCTGGGCAATGAGGGGCTCCACGGTAGTCTCGAGAAAGGGGCTGCAGGTCTCGACAAGTGGGCCCAACCTAATGTAACCTAATTTACTCCTGACAGATTTTACGCTATTCGCGGCAGATGTTGTTTGCAATAGATCTTTGGTTCTGGGAGGCTTCAGACAGACATAAGCAGGTCACAGGGGGTTAAGTGGCGCTCCGCTGAGTTCGCTCGCTGCCGCTCGCGTCTGGACAAGGCTTCGGACAGACAGGAGCTTTTAGGTGGACTTTGGGGGGGTCTGGACAACGGGGGGCTCGACGGTGGTCTCAACAAAGGGGCTGCACGCGGTTTTGGACAGGTGCCGATGGAGGGGGATCTGAACAGGTGGGCTGAAGGGGGGTCTGGACAAGGGGCGCTGGAGGGGGGTCTGGACAAGGCTTCAGACAGACAGGAGATTTTTGGTGGACTTTGGGTGGGTCTGGGCAATGAGGGGCTCGACGGTGGTCTCGAGAAAGGGGCTGCAGGTCTCGACAGGTGGGCCCAACCTAATGTAACCTAATTTACTTCTGACAGATTTTACGCTATTCGCGGCAGATGTTGTTTGCAATAGATCTTTGGTTCTGGGAGGCTTCAGACAGACATAAGCAGGTCACAGGGGTTGAGTGGCGCTCCGCTGAGTTCGCTCGCTGCCGCTCGCGAACTCGCTCCGCGAAAAATGATGGCAAGACATTTTTTACCTCCAGAGAAATTTGGAAAGGTATCTTGTGGAGGTAACGGTTTTCATTTTTGTGGATGAAAATGTGTTCTTGACCAGTGGAGCTAGATCGTTGGGTACTACGCACATGTCATATTGCTCCACAGGTGGAGCTAAATTAAACACGAACAAAAACACCGCCAAGACAGTGGACCTAAATGACATGGATGTATGTTGCGGTGAGTCTACAGCCTGGACGCATTTCTTGTGGAGGTAACAGGGCAAGCCCATGGTGGTGTAGGTCATAAGACACAAGGGCCTCAACCACAAAGACGCATTTTTGCATGAAAATAAGGTACAAAACGTGTTTCTGGGCCTGGCCTTTTGGTCCCGTATAGTTTTAGCTCGTTTAGAGACACAGACTACAAAAGATAATCTTTTATATCAAGACTCAAAAGCCACCGGAACAAACTCGCATTTTCGCATTGGAAAAAGCAGAAATTAGTAATTCTAGGCCTTTTGTCTTGATTGTCGACAGTTTTAGCTTGATTGGAAAAAGTAACTCCATAGGAGTATTCTCGAGTCCCAAGATATGACGAGCCGCAACACAAAATCTTATTTTCGCATTTTCTTTTAGAAATGGGCTGAAAAGCGCGTTTTTTGGCCTTGCCTGTTCATCCCGCATAGTTATCGCTCGATTCGTGACACCGACACACAAAGGTAGTATAGGTTTTTTTGTATTGATTTAAGCCAAAAAGCTTAAATTAAGACCTAGCATTGTGGTAAGGCACATTTTGAGCTCGATTTGACTTTAAAAGATGATTCAAACCACAAGACACAATTGCCTATAACACAAAGTCACATTTTCCTTTAGAAATGAGCTGTAAAAGGTCTTTCTGGGCCAGGCCTGTTAATCTTGGATAGTTTCTGCTTGATTTGTAACAACGTCTTACAAAGATGAATCTTGAAGCAAGAAACCAGTGTCTGAAACATAAATTCGCATTTTTGCATCAAAATAAGCAGAAATTGAAGGTTTAAAGGCCTGGCGTATTGATCCCGCATATTTTCAGCTCGATTAGTGGCCCTGACTTACAAAGATATTTTAGGTCATAAGAAACAAGTGCCTTAACAGCAGAGACGCATTTTAGCATAGAAAAAGGCTAAAAAGCCTTGTTTTGATCCTGGCCTGTCAGTCCCGCATAGTTTCACGTTGATTGGCGACAACGACTTACAAAGATAAATCTTGTCAAAAGATGCAAGTGCCTCAACTACAAAGAAACATTTTCGCCTAGAAATAAGCTTTAATGCGTGTTTTTCGGCCTGGACTGATGGACCCGCATAGTTTTAGCTCGATTGGTGACAAAGACTTCAAAGCTTATCTCCAATTAGAAGACACAAAAGCCTTTAACAAAAAAAATCACATTTTCACAATGATTTAGGCCAAAAAGCATTATTTAAAACCAAGCATTGTGATAACGCACAGTTTTAGCTCGGTTAGTGACACTGACTGTAAAAGACAATCCATATCACAAGACACAAGTGCGTGCAGCACAAAGTGACATTTTCAAAAAAAAAAAATGAGCTAAAAAGCGTCTCTTTTGACCTGGCCTGTTGATCGCGCATAGTTTCAGCTTGAATTTGTGACACATCCTTACAAAGATAAATCTTGCTCACATGGAAAAATTGCCTTAAACATAAAATCGCATTTTTGCATTGCAAAAAGCAAAAATTAGTGTTTCCAGGCCTTTCTTTGCGATCGTCGACTGTTTTGGCTCGATTTGAAACAGTAACTTTAAAAGATTACTTTCGAGTCAAGAGATATGACGAGCCGCTACACAAAGTTTTAATTTTGTAATGATTAAAGCCAAAAAGCTTTAATTACGTCCTAGCATTGTGGTAACGCACATTTTGAGCTCGATTTGACTTTAAAAGACGATTCAAACCACAAGACATAGTTGCCTCAAACACAAAGTCACATATTCCTATAGGAAGGAGTTGAAAAGGGTCTTTTTGGGCCTGGCCTGTTGATCTTGGATAGTTTCGGTTTGATTTGTAACGACGTGTCACAAAGAAGAATCTTGTAACAAGAAACCAGTGCCTAAAACACAAATTCGCATTTTCGCATCAATATAAGCACAATTTGTAGGTTTTAAGGCCTTGCCTATTGATCCCGCATAGTTTCAGCTCGATTGGTGACACTGACTTACAAAGATAGTTTAGGTCATAAGTGAAAAGTGCCTTAACCACAGAGACGCATTTTTGCATGGAAAAAAGCTTTAAGCCTGGTTTTGAGCCTTGCCTGTCAGTCCTGCGAAGTTCCACCTTCTTTGGCTACAACGCTTTACAAAGAAAAATCTTGTCACAAGATTCAAGTACCTCAACCACAAAGATGCAATTCCGCCTAGAAATAAGCTTTAATGCGTGTTTTTCGGCCCTGCCTGTTGGTCCCGCATAGTTTTAGCTCGATTGGTGACAAAGACTTCAAAGCTTATCTCCAATTAGAAGACACCTAGCCTTTAACACAATATCCCATTTTCGCATTGATTTAGGCCAAAAAGCATATTTTAAGACCAAGCATTGTGATAACGCACAGTTTTAGCTCGGTTAGTGACACTGACTGTAAAAGAGAATCCATACCACAAGACACAAGTGCGTGCAGCACAAGGTGGCATTTTCCCCAAAAAATAAGCTGAAAAGCGTCTTTTTGGGCCTGGCCTGTTGATCGCGCATACTTTAAGCTTGAATTTGTGACACATCCTTGGGAAAATGCCACTTTGTGCGGCACGCACTTGTGTCTTTATGGTATGGAATGTCTTTAACAGTCAGTGTCACTAACCGAGCTAAAACTGTGCGTTATCACAATGCTTGGTCTTAAATTATGATTTTGGCATTAATCAATACGAAATTGCGATATTTTGTTAAAGGCTATTGTGTCTTGTGGTTGATGATTAGCTTTGTGGTCTTTGTCACTAACCGAGCTAAAACTATGCGGGACCAACAGGCCAGGCCCAAAACGCGGCTTTTCAGCCTTTTTCTATGCAAAAATGCGTCCCTGTGGTTATGGCACTTGTTTCTTTTGACCTCTAATTTTTTTGTTAGACGGTGTCACCAATCGATCTAAAACTGTGCGTTATCACAATGCTTGGTCTTAAATTAAGCTTTTTGTCATAAATCAATGCGAAAAGCACGCTTTTAAGCTTATTTCTTGGCGAAAAAGCATCTTTGTGGTTAAGGCACTTGAATCTTGTAACAATATTTATCTTTGTAAGTCGTTGTCGCCAATCAAGGTGGAACTATGCGGAACTGACAGGCCAGGCTCAAAACCAGGCTTTTCATCCTCTTTCTATGCAAAAATGCGTCCCTGTGGTTAAGGCACTTGTTTCTTATGACCTATGATATCTTTGTAAGTCGGTGTCACCAATCGAGCTGAAACTAAGCAAGATCAATAGGCCAGGCCTTAAAACCCCTAATTTCTGCTTTTTTTGATGCGCACATGCGAATTTGTGTTTCAGAGACTGGTTTCTTGTGACAAGATTCTTCATTGTAAGAAGTTGTTACAAACAATCCAAAACCAACAGCCCAGGACCAAAAAGTCCCTTCTTGGCTCAAATTTTAGGAAAATGCGACTTTGTGTGCGATGAAATTGTGTCGTGTGGCTTGAATCGTCTTTTAAAGTCAAATCGAGCAAAATATGTGCGTAACCACAATGCTAGGTCTTAAATAAAGCGTTTTGGCATAAATCAATGCAAAAATAAAACTTTGTGTCGCGGCTCGTCATATCTCTCGACTCGAGAGTAATCTTTTAACGTTACTGTTTCCAATCGAGCTAAAACTGTCGAAGATCACAACGAAAGGCCTGGAAACACTAACTTCTGCTTTTTGCAATGCGAAAATGCGACTTTATGTTTAAGGCAATCGTTCCTTGTGAGCGAGATTTATCTTTGTAAGTCGGTGTCACAAATTCAAGCTGAAACTATGCGCGATCAACAGGCCAGGCCAAAAGAGACGCTTTTTATCTCATTTTTTTTTGAAAATGTCACTTTGTGCTGCACGCACTTGTGTCTTGTGGTATGGATTGTCTTTTAAAGTCAGTGTCACTTACCGAGCTAAAACTGTGCGTTATCACAATGCTTGGTCTCAATTCTTGGCGAAAAGCATCTTTGTGGTTAAGGCACTTATATCTTGTGACAAGATTTATCTTGAAAAGTTGTTGTCGCCAATCAAGGTGGAACTATGCGGAACTGACAGGCATGGCTCAAAACCAAGCTTTTCAGCCTATTTCTATGCAAAAATGCGTCTCTGTGGTTAAGGCACTTGTTTCTTATGACCTATAATATCTTTGTCAGTCGGTGTCACCAATCGAGCTGAAACCATGCAAAATCAATAGGCCAGGCCTTAAAACCTTCAATTTCTGCTTATTTTGATGCGAAAATGCGAATTTGTGTTTCAGGCACTGGTTTCTTGTTACAAGATTCATCTTTGTATGACGTTGTTACAAATCAAGCCGGAACTATTCAAGATCAACAGGCCTGGCCCAAAAAGACTTTTTACACCTCATTTCTTAATGAAAATGTGACTTTGTGTTGGAGGCAATTGTGTCTTGTGGTTTGAATTGTCTTTTAAAGTTAAATCGAGCTCAAAATGTGCGTTACCACAATGCTGGGTCTTAATTTAAGCTATTTGGCTTAAATCAATACAAAAATAAACTTTGTGTAGCGGCTCGTCATATCTCTTAACTCGAAGGAAATCTTTTAAAGTTACTGTTTCCAATAGAACTAAAACTGTCGAAGATCACCACGAAAGGCCTAAAAACACTAATTTCTGCTTTTTGCAATGCGAAAATGCGACTTTTTGTTTAAGGCAATTGTTCCTTGTGAGCGAGATTTATCTTTGTAAGGATGTGTCACAAATTCAAGCTGAAACTGTCGTGTAGGTCATAAGACACAAGGGCCTCAACCACAAATACGCATTTTTGCATGGAAATAAGGTACAAAACGTGTTTTTGGGCCTGGCCTTTTGGTCCCGCATAGTTTTAGCTCGTTTAGTGACACAGACTACAAAAGATAATCTTTTATATCAAGACTCAATAGCCACCGGAACAATCTCGCATTTTCGCATTGGAAAAAGCAGAAATTAGTAATTCTAGGCCTTTTGTCTTGATTGTCGACAGTTTTAGCTTGATTGGAAAAAGTAACTCCATAGGAGTATTCTCGAGTCCCAAGATATGACGAGCCGCAACACAAAATATTATTTTCGCATTTTCTTTTAGAAATGAACTGAGCGTGTTTTTTGGCCTCGCCTGTTGATGCCGCATAGTTATAGCTCGATTCGTGACACCGACATACAAAGGTAGTATAGGTCTTGAGGTAAGTGCCTCAACCACAAAGACTTCATTTTTGCATAGAAAAAGGACGAAAAGCCTGTTTCTTGGCCTTGCCTATTGGTCCCGCATAGTTTCGGCTTGATTGGCGACACCGACTTATAAAGGTAGTTCATGTCACAGGATAAACGTGCCCCTACCCAAAAGACGCATTTTCGCCTAGAATTAAGCTGAAAAGAATTTTTTTTAACTGTTCTGTTTGTCCCGCATAGTTTTAGCTTAATTGGTGACAAAGACTACAAAGGTAATTATTTATCACAAAACAAAAGTGCCTCAAACATAGTTATAGCTCGATTCGTGACACTGACATACAATGGTGGTGTAGATCATAAGACACAAGGGCCTCAACCACAAAGACGCATTTTTGCATGGAAATAAGGTACAAAACGTGTTTTTGGGCCTGGCCTTTTGGTCCCGTATAGTTTTAGCTCGTTTAGTGACACAGACTACAAAAGATAATCTTTTATATCAAGACTCAAAAGCCACCGGAACAAACTCGCATTTTCGCATTGGAAAAAAGCAGAAATTAGTAATTATAGGCCTTTTGTCTTGATTGTCGACAGTTTAAGCTTGATTGGAAGAAGTAACTATAAGAGTATTCTCGAGTCCCAAGATATGAAGAGCCGAAACACAAAATCTTATTTTCGCATTTTCTTTTAGAAATGAGTTGAAAAGCGTGTTTTCTGGCCTCGCCTGTTGATGCCGTATAGTTATACCTCGATTCGTGACACCGACACACAAAGGTAGTTGAGGTGAGTGCCTCAACCACAAAGACTTCATTTTTGCATAGAAAAAGGCCGAAAAGCCTGTTTCTTGGCCTGGCCTGTTGGTCCTGCATAGTTTCAGCTTGATTGGCGACACCGACTTATAAAGGTAATTCATGTCACAAGATTAACGGGCCTCAAAGACCCTCTTTTGCCCAGAATTAGGCTGAAAAGCGTGTGTTTTGACCTGTCCTGTTTGTCACGCATAGTTTTATCTAAATAGGTGACAAAGACTAAAAAGGCAATTATTTTTCACAAGACAAAAGTGCCTCAAACATGAAGTCACCTTTTTCTTAAGAAAAGGGCTGAAAAGTGTATTTTAAAGCCTGGCCCTTTGATCCCGCATAGTTCCGGCTTATTTTGTAACATTTACTTGTTTTAGCTTGATTGGTGGCATTTTTGGATTGAAATATGCATTAATTTAAGGTTTAAGGCCTCGCATTTTGATCCCGCATAGTTTGAGCTGGATTAGTGACAACGACCACAAAAGATTTTCCACACAAAGTCGCTCTTTCACATCGAAATAGTCAGAAGTTTTAGGTTTAAGTCCTCGCGTATTGATCCCACACAGTTTCAGCTCGAGTGGTGACACTGGCTTGCAAAGATAACTCATGTCAAAGAAACAAGTGCCTCAACCACAAAGACACACTTTCGCCTAGTAGTAACTTTCATACCGTGTTTTTGGGTCTGGCCTATGGTCCCACATAGTTTCAGCTCGATTAGTGACAGAGAGTATGCGCAATGCAAATTGAAATAAGTTTGCAAGCATGTTTTTGTGCCTCTCCTGTTGATCCCGCATTGTTTCAGCTCGATTAGTGACACCGACTTACAAAGATAATTCTTGTCACAAGAAACTTATGCAACAAACTCAAAACCGCCTTGCACGCAGCCACGTTTGTCACGCTGTCACGCCATGTCACGCTGTCACGCGGTGTCACGATGTCATGCAGTGAGTGTGACGCAGTCACGAAGTGTCTCGCAGTGTCATGCTGTCACGAAGTGTCACGCTTTGACGCAGTGTCACGCTGTCGTGTAATGTCATGCAGTCACGAAGTGTCACGCTGTCACGCAATGTCACGATGTCACACAGTGTCACGCTGTCATGCAGTGTCATGCAAACACGAAGTGTCACGCAGTGTCACGCTACCACCCAGAGTCACGTAGTGTCACGCTGCAACGCAGTGTCACGCTTCGAGGCAATCTCACGCTGCAATGCAGTGTCACGCTGTCACGCAATGTCACGATGTCACACAGTGTCACGCTGTCATGCAGTGTGCCGCAGTCACGAAGTGTCACAAAGTGTCACGCTGTTACGCAGTGTCACGCTGCATTGCAGTGTCACGCTGTCACGCATTATCACAATGTCACACAGAGTCACGCAGTGTCACGCTGACACGCAGTTTCACGCTGTCAGGATGTGTCACGCAGTGTCAGGCTGTCGCGCAGTGTCACGCTGTCGAGCAATGTCTAGCTGTAACGCAATGTAAAGCTGTCACGCAGGGTCACGCAGTCATAGAGTTTCACGTAGCGTGACGCTGTCACGAAGTGTCACGCTGCATCGCAGTGTCACGCTGTATCGCAGCAGTATCACGCTGTCACGTGGTGTCACGCTGCGTCGCAGCAGTATCACGCAATGCGCAAAGTCGCATTTTTACATCGAAAAAGACAAAAATTAAAGACGCATTTTCGCCTAGAATTAAGCTGAAAAGCGTTTTTTATACCTGTTCTGTTTGTCCCGCATAGTTTTAGCTTAATTGGTGACAAAGACTACAAAGGTAATTATTAATCACAAAACAAAAGTGCCTCAAACATAGTTATAGCTCGATTCGTGACACCGACATACAAAGGTATTGTGATAACGCACAGTTTTAGATCGATTGGTGACACCGTATAACAAAAAAATTGGAGGTCAAAAGAAACAAGTGCCATAACCACAGGGACGCATTTTTGCATAGAAAAAGGCTAAAAAGCCTCCTTTTGGGCCTGGCCTGTTGGTCCCGCATAGTTTTAGCTCGGTTGGTGACAAAGACCACAAAGCTAATCATCAACCACAAGACACAATAGCCTTTAACAAAATATCGCAATTTCGTATTGATTAATGCCAAAATCATAATTTAAGACCAAGCATTGTGATAACGCACAGTTTTAGCTCGGTTAGTGACACTGACTGTTAAAGACATTCCATACCATAAAGACACAAGTGCGTGCAGCACAAAGTGGCATTTTCCCAAAAAAAAATGAGCTGAAAAGCGTCTTTTTGGGCCCGGCTTGTTGATCGCGCATAGTTTTAGCTTGTATTTGTGACACAAACTTACAAAGGTAAATCTTGCTCAAAAGAACCAAGTGCCTGAAACACAAATTCACATTTTCGCATCAAAATAAGCAGAAATTGGTGGTTTTAAGGCCTGGCCTATTGATTTTGCGTGGTTTCAGCTCGATTGGAGACACTGACTTACAAAGATATTTTAGGTCATAAGAAAAAAGTGCCTTAACCACAGAGACGCATAGAAAAAGGCTGAAAAGCCTGGTTTTGAGCCATGCCTGTCAGTTCCGCATAGTTCCACCTTGATTGGAGACAACAACTTATAAAGATAAATCTTGTCACAAGATTTGTCTTGTCACACAATTTGTCACAAGTGCCTTAACCACAAAGATGCTTTTTCGCCAAGAATTAGGCTTAAAAGCGTGCTTTTCGGCATGGCCTGTTGGTCCCGCATAGTTTTAGCTCGATTGGTGACAAAGACTACAAAGCTGATCTTGAACCATAAGACACAATAGCCTTTAATACAATATCACATTTTCGCATTGATTTAAGCCAAAAATCAAAATTTAAAACAAAGCATTGTTATAACGCACAGTTTTAGCTCGATGGTTAATACCGACTTACAAAAATCTTAAAGGTCAAAAGAAACAAGTGCCTTAACCACAGAGACGCATTTTTTCATAGAACAACGCTGAAAGGCCTGCTTTTGGGCCTGGCCTGTTGGGCCTGCATGGTTTTAGCTCCGTTGGTGACAAAGACCACAAAGCTAATCCTCAACCACAAGAAACAATAGCCTTTCACAAAATATCCCATTTTCGTATTGATTAATGCCAAAATCATAATTTAAGACCAAGCATTGTAATAACGCACAGTTTTAGCTTGGTTAGTGACACTGACTGTAAAAGATATTCCATACCACAAGACACAAGTGCGTGCAGCTCAAAGTGGCATTTTCCCCAAAAAAATGAGCTGAAAAGCGTCTTTTTGGGCCTGGCCTGTTGATCGCGCATAGTTTAAGCTTGAATTTGTGACACCGACTTACAAGGAGAAATCTTGCTCACAAGAAACAAGTACCTGAAAAACAAAGTCGCATTTTCGCATTGCAAAAATCAGAAATTAGTGTTAACAGGCCTTTCGTTGTGATCGTCGACAGGATGAGCTTGATTGAAAACAGTAACTTTAAAAGATTACTCTCGAGTCAAGAGATATGACGAGCCGCGACACAAAGTTTTATTTTTGCATTGATTTATACCGAAACGCTTAATTTAAGATTCAGCATTTTGATGACGCTCAGTTTTATCTCGATTTGACTTTAAAGGACAATTAAAGCCACACGACACAATTTCCTCGCACGTAAAGGGAGCCGTAAAGGGACTTTTTGGTCCTGGGCTGTTGATTTTGGATAGTTTCGGCTTACAATGATGAATCTTGTCACAAGAAACCAGTCTCTGAAACACAAATTCGCATTTGCGCATCAAAAAAAGCAGAAATTAAGGGATTTAAGACTTGGCCTATAGGGTGTTTCTAAAAAATTGATTTTTGAAAGTAGTCGATTTTCTGGTTTGTCTAGGTCTCAAATGAACCCCGACCAAGTTTGAGCGAAATCGGTTTACATTTCCCCGGTGCAATGCGCGAGAGAAAACTTTGAGCCGCCTAGGGTCACCCACCGCCTCGTGTCTTGCCGCAGCGACTGTGGCGCCATCTGAGATCGGAGCTCAGTAAAATGTGGTGGCAATATTCCTTGAGGCTGCTCCTACCTGCCTGCAAAGTTGGGTTTCAGACTCCATCGCACTTGACTATGCGACAGGGCCTAAAGTGCATTAAATTGTTTTTTGAGGGGGACGGGGGGAAGGGGAAGGATGTCGTCAAATTGGCATGTGGGCCACTTTAACTGGTGTGCCAGAGAGAGATATACCTGATCTGGACCCCTTCCCCCCGTGTCTAGCTGTAACGCAATGTAAAGCTGTCACGCAGGGTCACGCAGACATAGAGTTTCACGTAGTGTGACGCTGTCACGAAGTGTCACGCTGCATCGCAGTGTCACGCTGCATCGCAGCAGTATCACGCTGTCACGTGGTGTCACGCTGCGTCGCAGCAGTGTCACGCAATGCGCAAAGTCGCATTTTTACATCGAAAAAGACAAAAATTAAAGACGCATTTTCGCCTAGAATTAAGCTGAAAAGCGTTTTTTTTTACCTGTTCTGATTGTCCCGCATAGTTTTAGCTTAATTGGTGACAAAGACTACAAAGGTAATTATTAATCACAAAACAAAAGTGCCTCAAACATAGTTATAGCTCGATTCGTGACACTGACATACAAAGGTAGTGTAGGTCATAGGACACAAGGGCCTCAACCACAAAGACGCATTCAAATAAGGTACAAAACGTGTTTTTGGGCCTGGCCTTTTGGTCCCGCATAGTTTTAGCTCGTTTAGTGACACAGATTACAAAAGATAATCTTTTATATCAAGACTCAATAGCCACGGGAAAATCTCGCATTTTCGCATTGGAAAAAATAGAAATTAGTAATTCTAGGCCTTTTGTCTTGATTGTCGACAGTTTTAGCTTGATGGGAAAAAGTAACTCCATAGGAGTATTCTCGAGTCCCAAGATATCACGAGCCGCAACACAAAATCTTATTTTCGCATTTTCTTTTAGAAATGAGCTGAAAAGCGTGTTTTTTGGCCTCGCCTGTTCATCCCGTAAAGGTCATAAGAAACAAGAGCCTCAACAACAAAGACGCATTTTTGCATGGAAATAAGGTACAAAGCGTGTTTTTGGGCCTAGCTTTTTGGTCCCGCATAGTTGCAGCTCGATTCGTCACACCGACTTACAAATATAGTTTAGGCCATAAGAAACAAGTGCCTGAACCACAAAGACCTTATTTTTGAATAGATGAGGTCTAAAAAGCTTGTATTTTGGCCTGGCCTGTTGGTCCTGCATAGTGTCAGCTTGATTGGCGTCACCGACGTATAAAGGTAGTTCATGTCACAGGATAAACGTGCCCCTACCCAAAAGACGCATTTTCGCCTAGAATTAAAATGAAAAGCGTTCTTTGTACCTGTTCTGTTTGTCCCGCATAGTTTTAGCTTAATTGGTGACAAAGACTACAAAGGTAATTATTAATCACAAAACAAAAGTGCCTCAAGCATAGTTATAGCTCAATTCGTGACACCGATATACAAAGGTAGTGTAGGTCATTGGACACAAGGGCCTCAACCACAAAGACGCATTTAAATTCGGTACAAAACGTGTTTTTGGGCCTGGCCTTTTGGTCCCGCATAGTTATAGCTCGATTCGTGACACCGACATACAAAGGTAGTATAGGTCCCAACCACAAAGACTTCATTTTTGCATAGAAAAAGGACGAAAAGCCTGTTTCTTGGCCTGGCCTGTTGGTCCCGCATAGTTTCGGCTTGATTGGCGACACCGAGTTATAAAGGTAGTTCATGTCACAGGATAAACGTGCCCCTACCCAAAAGACGCATTTTCGCCTAGAATTAAGCTGAAAAGAATTTTTTTTACCTGTTCTGTTTGTCCAGCATAGTTTCAGCTTAATTGGTGACAAAGACTACAAAGGTAATTATTTATCACAAAACAAAAGTGCCTCAAACATAGTTATAGCTCGATTCGTGACACTGACATACAATGGTGGTGTAGGTCATAAGACAAAATGGCCTCAACCACAAAGACGCATTTTTGCATGGAAATAAGGTACAAAACGTGTTTTTGGGCCTGGCCTTTTGGTCCCGTATAGTTTTAGATCGTTTAGAGACACAGACTACAAAACATAATCTTTTATATCAAGACTCAAAAGCCACCGGAACAAACTCGCATTTTCGCATTGGAAAAAGCAGAAATTGGTAATTCTAGGCCTTTTGTCTTGATTGTCGACAGTTTTAGCTTGATTGGAAAAAGTAACTCCATAGGAGTATTCTCGAGTCCCAAGATATGACGAGCCGCAACACAAAATCTTATTTTTGCATTTTCTTTTAGAAATGAGCTGAAAAGCGCGTTTTTTGGCCTCGCCTGTTCATCCCGCACAGTTATCGCTCGATTCGTGACACCGACACACAAAGGTAGTATAGGTTTTTTGTATTGATTTAAGCCAAAAAGCTTAAATTAAGACCTAGCATTGTGGTAAGGCACATTTTGAGCTCGATTTGACTTTAAAAGATGATTCAAACCACAAGACACAATTGCCTATAACACAAAGTCACATTTTCCTTTAGAAATGAGCTGTAAAAGGTCTTTCTGGGCCAGGCCTGTTAATCTTGGATAGTTTCGGCTTGATTTGTAACAACGTCTTACAAAGATGAATCTTGAAGCAAGAAACCAGTGTCTGAAACATAAATTCGCATTTTTGCATCAAAATAAGCAGAAATTGAAGGTTTAAAGGCCTGGCGTATTGATCCCGCATAGTTTCAGCTTGATTAGTGGCCCTGACTTACAAAGATATTTTAGGTCATAAGAAACAAGTGCCTTAACAGCAGAGACGCATTTAAGCATAGAAAAAGGCTAAAAAGCCTTGTTTTGATCCTGGCCTGTCAGTCCCGCATAGTTTCTCGTTGATTGGCGACAACCACTTACAAGGATAAATCTTGTCAAAAGATGCAAGTGCCTCAACTACAAAGAAACATTTTCGCCTAGCAATAAGCTTTAATGCGTGTTTTTCGGCCTGAACTGATGGACCCGCATAGTTTTAGCTCGATTGGTGACAAAGACTTCAAAGCTTATCTCCAATTAGAAGACACAAAAGCCTTTAACAAAAAAAATCTCATTTTCGCATTGATTTAGGCCAAAAAGCATTATTTAAAACCAAGCATTGTGATAACGCACAGTTTTAGCTCGGTTAGTGACACTGACTGTAAAAGACAATCCATACCACAAGACACAAGTGCGTGCAGCACAAAGTGACATTTTCCAAAAAAAAAAATGAGCTAAAAAGCGTCTCTTTTGGCCTGGCCTGTTGATCGCGCATAGTTTCAGCTTGAATTTGTGACACATCCTTACAAAGATAAATCTTGCTCACATAGAAAAATTGCCTTAAACATAAAATCGCATTTTCGTTTTGCAAAAAGCAAAAATTAGTGTTTCCAGGCCTTTCTATGCGATCGTCGACAGTTTTGGCTCGATTTGAAACAGTAACTTTAAAAGATTACTTTCGAGTCAAGAGATATGACGAGCCGCTACACAAAGTTTTAATTTTGTAATGATTAAAGCCAAAAAGCTTTAATTACGTCCTAGCATTGTGGTAACGCACATTTTGAGCTCGATTTGACTTTAAAAGACGATTCAAACCACAAGACATAGTTGCCTCAAACACATAGTCACATATTCCTATAGGAAGGAGTTGAAAAGGGTCTTTTTGGGCCTGGCCTGTTGATCTTGGATAGTTTCGGTTTGATTTGTAACGACGTGTCACAAAGAAGAATCTTGTTACAAGAAACCAGTGCCAAAAAAACAAATTCGCATTTTCGCATCAATATAAGCACAATTTGTAAGTTTTAAGGCCTTGCCTATTGATCCCGCATAGTTTCAGCTCGATTGGTGACACTGACTTACAAAGATAGTTTAGGTCATAAGTGAAAAGTGCCTTAACCACAGAGACGCATTTTTGCATGGAAAAAAGCTTAAAGCCTGGTTTTGAGCTTTGCCTGTCAGTCCTGCGAAGTTCCACCTTCATTGGCTACAACGCTTTACAAAGAAAAATCTTGTCACAAGATTCAAGTACCTCAACCACAAAGATGCATTTCCGCCTAGAAATAAGCTTTAATGCGTGTTTTTCGGCCTGGCCTGTTGGTCCCGCATAGTTTTAGCTCGATTGGTGACAAAGACTTCAAAGCTTATCTCCAATTAGAAGACACCTAGCCTTTAACACAATATCGCATTTTCGCATTGATTTAGGCCAAAAAGCATATTTTAAGACCAAGCATTGTGATAACGCACAGTTTTAGCTCGGTTAGTGACACTGACTGTAAAAGAGAATCCATACCACAAGACACAAGTGCGTGCAGCACAAGGTGGCATTTTCCCCAAAAAATAAGCTGAAAAGCGTCTTTTTGGGCCTGGCCTGTTAATCGCGCATACTTTTAGCTTGAATTTGTGACACATCCTTGGGAAAATGCCACTTTGTGCTGCACGCACTTGTGTCTTTATGGTATGGAATGTCTTTAACAGTCAGTGTCACTAACCGAGCTTAAACTGTGCGTTATCACAATGCTTGGTGTTAAATTATGATTTTGGCATTAATCAATACGAAATTGCGATATATTGTAAAAGGCTATTGTGTCTTGTGGTTGATGATTAGCTTTGTGGTCTTTGTCACTAACCGAGCTAAAACTATGCGGGACCAACAGGCCAGGCCCAAAAGGAGGCTTTTCAGCCTTTTTCTATGCAAAAATGCGTCCCTGTGGTTATGGCACTTGTTTCTTTTGACCTCTAATTTTTTTGTTAGAAGGTGTCACCAATCGATCTAAAACTGTCCGTTATCACAATGCTTGGTCTTAAAATAAGCTTTTTGTCATAAATCAATGCGAAAATGAGATACTGTGTTGAAGGCTAATTTGTCTTGTGGTTGAAGATTAGCTCTGTAGTCTTTGTCACCATTCGAGCTAAAACTATGCGGGACCAACAGGCCAGGCCGAAAAGCACGCTTTTAAGCTTATTTCTTGGCGAAAAAGCATCTTTGTGGTTAAGGCACTTGAATCTTGTAACAATATTTATCTTTGTAAGTCGTTGTCGCCAATCAAGGTGGAACTATGCGGAACTGACAGGCCAGGCTCAAAACCAGGCTTTTCATTCTTTTTCTATGCAAAAATGCGTCTCTGTGGTTAAGGCACTTGTTTCTTATGACCTATGATATCTTTGTAAGTCGGTGTAAACAATCGAGCTGAAACTAAGCAAGATCAATAGGCCAGGCCTTAAAACCCTTAATTTCTGCTTTTTTTGATGCGCAAATGCGAATTTGTGTTTCAGAGACTGGTTTCTTGTGACAAGATTCTTCATTGTAAGAAGTTGTTACAAACAATCCAAAACTAACAGCCCAGGACCAAAAAGTCCCTTCTTGGCTCAAATTTTAGGAAAATGCGACTTTGTGTGCGAGGAAATTGTGTCGTGTGGCTTGAATCGTCTTTTAAAGTCAAATCGAGCAAAATATGTGCGTAACCACAGTGCTAGGTCTTAAATAAAGCGTTTTGGCATAAATCAATGCAAAAATAAAACTTTGTGTCGCGGCTCGTCATATCTTTCGACTCGAGAGTAATCTTTTAAAGTTACTGTTTCCAATCGAGCTAAAACTGTCGAAGATCACAACGAAAGGCCTGGAAACACTAACTTCTGCTTTTTGCAATGCGAAAATGCGACTTTATGTTTAAGGCAATTGTTCCTTGTGAGCGAGATTTATCTTTGTAAGTCGGTGTCACAAATTCAAGCTGAAACTATGCGCGATCAACAGGCCAGGCCCAAAGGGACGCTTTTTAACTCATTTTTTTTTGGAAAATGTCACTTAGTGCTGCACGCACTTGTGTCTTGTGGTATGGATAGTCTTTTAAAGTCAGTGTCACTTACCGAGCTAAAACTGTGCGTTATCACAATGCTTGGTCTCAATTCTTGGCGAAAAGCATCTTTGTGGTTAAGGCACTTATATCTTGTGACAAGATTTATCTTGATAAGTTGTTATCGCCAATCAAGGTGGAACTATGCGGAACTGACAGGCATGGCTCAAAACTAAGCTTTTCAGCCAATTTCTATGCAAAAAAGCGTCTCTGTGGTTAAGGCACTTGTTTCTTATGACCTAAAATATCTTTGTATGTCGGTGTCACCAATCGAGCTGAAACCATGCAAAATCAATAGGCCAGGCCTTAAAACCTTCAATTTCTGCTTATTTTGATGCAAAAATGCGAATTTATTTTTCAGACACTGGTTTCTTGCTTCAAGATTCATCTTTGTAAGACGTTGTTACAAATCAAGCCGAAACTATTCAAGATCAACAGGCCTGGCCCAAAAAGACTTTTTACACCTCATTTCTTAATGAAAATGTGACTTTGTGTTGGAGGCAATTGTGTCTTGTGGTTTGAATTGTCCTTTAAAGTTAAATCGAGCTCAAAATGTGCGTTTCCACAATGCTGGGTCTTAATTTAAGCTATTTGGCTTAAATCAATAAAAAAATAAAACTTTCCGAAGCGGCTCGTCATATCTCTTAACTCGAAGGAAATCTTTTAAAGTTACTGTTTCCAATAGAACTAAAACTGTCGAAGATCACCACGAAAGGCCTAAAAACACTAATTTCTGCTTTTTGCAATGCGAAAATGCGACTTTTTGTTTAAGGCAATTGTTCCATGTGAGCGAGATTTATCTTTGTAAGGATGTGTCACAAATTCAAGCTGAAACTGTCGTGTAGGTCATAAGACACAAGGGCCTCAACCACAAAGACGCATTTTTGCATGGAAATAAGGTACAAAACGTGTTTTTGGGGCTGGCCTTTTGGTCCCGCATAGTTTTAGCCCGTTTAGTGACACAGACTACAAAAGGTAATCTTTTATATCAAGACGCAATAGCCACCGGAACAATCTCGCATTTTTGCATTGGAAAAAGCAGAAATTAGTAATTATAGGCCTTTTGTCTTGATTGTCGACAGTTTTAGCTTGATTGGAAAAAGTAACTCCATAACAGTATTCTCGAGTCCCAAGATATGACGAGCCGCAACACAAAATCTTATTTTCGCATTTTCTTTTAGAAATCAGTTAAAAAGCGTGTTTTTTGGCCTCGCCTGTTGATGCCGCATAGTTATACCTCGATTCGTGACACTAATATACAAAGGTAGTATAGGTCTTGAGGTAAGAGCCTCAACCACAAAGACTTCATTTTTGCATAGAAAAAGGCCGAAAAGCCTGTTTCTTGGCCTGGCCTGTTGGTCTCGCAGAGTTTCAGCTTGATTGGCGACACCGACTTATAAAGGTAATTCATGTCACAAGATTAACGTGCCTCTACAACAAAGACCCTTTTTTGCCCAGAATTAAGCTGAAAAGCGTGTTTTTTGACCTGTCCTGTTTGTGTCGCATAGTTTTAGCTGTATAGGTGACAAAGACTAAAAAGGTAATTTTTATCACAAGACAAAAGTGCCTCAAACATAAAGTCGCCTTTTCCTTTAGAAAAGGGCTGAAAAATGAATTTTAAGGCCTGGCCCGTTGATCCCGCATAGTTCCGGCTTTTTTTGTAACACCTACTTGTTTCAGCTCGATTGGTGGCATTTTTGCATTGAAATAAGCAGAAATTCAAGGTTAAAGGCCTCGCATTTTGATCCCGCATAGTTTGAGCTTGATTGGTGACAAAGACCACAAAAGATTTTCCATTTTCACCAACAACCAGTGCCTAAAAACACAAAGTCGCATTTGGACATCGAAATAGACAAAAGTTTAAGGTTTAAGTCCTCGCGTATTGATCCCGCATAGTTTTTTTAGCTCGAGTGGTGACAAAGACTTCAAAGCTAATCTCCAATTAGAAGACACCATACAAAAGTAACGAAATCTTATTTTCGCATTGATTTATGCCAAAAAGCAAAATATTAGGACTGTAGGATTGTGATGTCGCATAGTTTTAGCTCGATTTGTAACACTGAATTTCAAAGACAATGCAAACCACGAGACACAAGTGCGTTGAACACGAAGTCGTATTTTCTTTTAGTAATGACATGAAAAGCGTGTTTTTGGGCCTGGCTTTTTGGTCCCGCATAGTTGCAGCTCGATTCGTGACACCACTTTCAAAGATAGTTTAGGTCATAAGAAACAAGTGCCTTAACCACAAAGACTTCATTTTTGCATAGAAAAAGGCCGAAAAGCATGTTTCTTGGCCTGGCCTGTTGGTCTCGCATAGTTTTTGACTCTCGAGTCACGAGACTCAAAAAGTTAAAACATAAAGTCGCATTCTCGCATTGAAATAAGCAGAAGCTTGAGTTTTTAGGCGTTTCGACGTGCTCTCAGACAGATACAACTCGATTGGTAACAGCAACTTCAAAGCATTATTCTCGAGTAACGAGAAACGACAAGCTTAATGACATAAACACATTTTTGCATTGATTGGAGGCAAAAAACATGATATTAGGCAATCGTTTCTGATATCTTAAAGTTTTAGCTTGATTTGCGGCATTAACATAAAAAGATAAATCTTGGCACAACTAACAAGTGCTTCAAACACAAAGTCGCGTTTTCCCATCGTATTCCCTGAAAAGCGTGTTTTCGAGCCTGGCCTGTTGATCCCGATTAGTTTCAGTACGATATGAGACACTGACTTACAAAGATAGTTCTTGGCACAACAAACAAGTGCCTTGATCAAAACATCACATTTTCCCACAGAAATTTGCTGAAAAGCGTGTTTCGGAGCCTTGCCTGTTGATCCTGCTTAGTTTCTGCTCGATTTGTGACACCGACCTACAAAGGTAATTCTTGTCACAAGAAACTTATGCCTCAAACTCAAATTTCCATGTTCGCATATCAAGGAGCAAAAAACGTGATTTTTGTCCTAGCCTTTTGATCCCGCATAGTTTTATTTTGATATGTTACACCGACTTACAAAGATAAATCTTGTCAAAAGATTCAAGTGCCTCAACTACAAAGATGCATTTTCGCCTAGAAATAAGCTTTAATGCGTGTTTTTCAACCTGGACTGATGGTCCCGCATAGTTTTAGCTCGATGGTGACAAAGACTTCAAAGCTAATCTCCAATTAGAAGACACCATGGCCTTTAACAAAAGTATCGCATTTTCGCATAGGTTTAGGCCTAAAAGCATTATTTAAAACCAAGCATTGTGATAACGCACAGTTTTAGCCGGGTAAGTGACACTGACTGTAAAAGACAACCCACACCACAAGACACAAGTGCGTGCAGCACAAAGTGACATTGTCCAAAAAGATGAGATAAAAAGCGTCTCTTTGGGCCTGGCCTGTTGATCACGCATAGTTTTAGCTTGAATTTGAGACACAAACTTACAAAGATAAATCTTGCTCACAAGGAACAAGTGCTTTAAACATAAAGTCGCATTTTCGAATTGCAAAAAGCAGAAATTAGTGTTTTCAGGCCTTTCGTAGTGATCTTCGACAGTTTTAGTTCGATTGGAAACAGTAACTTTAAAAGATTACCTTCGAGATAAGAGATATGACGAGCCGCTACACAAAGTTTTTTTTTTGTATTGATTTAAACCAAAAAGCTTAAATTAAGACCTAGCATTGTGGTAACGCACATTTTGAGCTCGATTTGACTTTAAAAGATGATTCAAACCACAAGACACAATTGCCTATAACACAAAGTCACATTTTCCTTTAGAAATGAGCTGTAAAAGGTCTTTCTGGGCCAGGCCTGTTAATCTTGGATAGTTTCTGCTTGATTTGTAACAACGTCTTACAAAGATGAATCTTGAAGCAAGAAACCAGTGTCTGAAACATAAATTCGCATTTTTGCATCAAAATAAGCAGAAATTGAAGGTTTAAAGGCCTGGCGTATTGATCCCGCATATTTTCAGCTCGATTAGTGGCCCTGACTTACAAAGATATTTTAGGTCATAAGAAACAAGTGCCTTAACAGCAGAGACGCATTTTAGCATAGAAAAAGGCTAAAAAGCCTTGTTTTGATCCTGGCCTGTCAGTCCCGCATAGTTTCACGTTGATTGGCGACAACGACTTACAAAGATAAATCTTGTCAAAAGATGCAAGTGCCTCAACTACAAAGAAACATTTTCGCCTAGAAATAAGCTTTAATGCGTGTTTTTCGGCCTGGACTGATGAACCCGCATAGTTTTAGCTCGATTGGTGACAAAGACTTCAAAGCTTATCTCCAATTAGAAGACACAAAAGCCTTTAACAAAAAAAATCTCATTTTCGCATTGATTTAGGCCAAAAAGCATTATTTAAAACCAAGCATTGTGATAACGCACAGTTTTAGCTCGGTTAGTGACACTGACTGCAAAAGACAATCCATACCACAAGACACAAGTGCGTGCAGCACAAAGTGACATTTTCCAAAAAAAAAATGAGCTAAAAAGCGTCTTTTTTGGCCTGGCCTGTTGATCGCGCATAGTTTCAGCTTGAATTTGTGACACATCCTTACAAAGATAAATCTTTCTCACATAGAAAAATTGCCTTAAACATAAAATCGCATTTTCGTTTTGCAAAAAGCAAAAATTAGTGTTTCTAGGCCTTTCTTTGCGATCGTCGACAGTTTTGGCTCGATTTGAAACAGTAACTTTAAAAGATTACTTTCGAGTCAAGAGATATGACGAGCCGCTACACAAAGTTTTAATTTTGTAATGATTAAAGCCAAAAAGCTTTAATTACGTCCTAGCATTGTGGTAACGCACATTTTGAGCTCGATTTGACTTTAAAAGACGATTCAAACCACAAGACATAGTTGCCTCAAACACATAGTCACATATTCCTATAGGAAGGAGTTGAAAAGGGTCTTTTTGGGCCTGGCCTGTTGATCTTGGATAGTTTCGGTTTGATTTGTAACGACGTGTCACAAAGAAGAATCTTGTAACAAGAAACCAGTGCCTAAAACACAAATTCGCATTTTCGCATCAATATAAGCACAATTTGTAAGTTTTAAGGCCTTGCCTATTGATCCCGCATAGTTTCAGCTCGATTGGTGACACTGACTTACAAAGATAGTTTAGGTCATAAGTAAAAAGTGCCTTAACCACAGAGACGCATTTTTGCATGGAAAAAAGCTTAAAGCCTGGTTTTGAGCCTTGCCTGTCAGTCCTGCGAAGTTCCACCTTCTTTGGTTACAACGCTTTACAAAGAAAAATCTTGTCACAAGATTCAAGTACCTCAACCAAAAAGATGCATTTCCGCCTAAAATAAGCTTTAATGCGTGTTTTTCGGCCTGGCCTGTTGGTCCCGCATAGTTTTAGCTCGATTGGTGACAAAGACTTCAAAGCTTATCTCCAATTAGAAGACACCTAGCCTTTAACACAATATCGCATTTTCGCATTGATTTAGGCCAAAAAGCATATTTTAAGACCAAGCATTGTGATAACGCACAGTTTTAGCTCGGTTAGTGACACTGACTGTAAAAGAGAATCCATACCACAAGACACAAGTGCGTGCAGCACAAGGCGGCATTTTCCCCAAAAAATAAGCTGAAAAGCGTCTTTTTGGGCCTGGCCTGTTGATCGCGCATACTTTTAGCTTGAATTTGTGACACATCCTTGGGGAAATGCCACTTTGTGCTGCACGCACTTGTGTCTTTATGGTATGGAATGTCTTTAACAGTCAGTGTCACTAACCGAGCTAAAACTGTGCGTTATCACAATGCTTGGTGTTAAATTATGATTTTGGCATTAATCAATACGAAATTGCGATATTTTTTTAAAGGCTATTGTGTCTTGTGGTTGATGATAAGCTTTGTGGTCTTTGTCACCAACCGAGCTAAAACTATGCGGGACCAACAGGCCAGGCCCAAAAGGAGGCTTTTCAGCCTTTTTCTATGCAAAAATGCGTCCCTGTGGTTATGGCACTTGTTTCTTTTGACCTCTAATTTTTTTGTTAGACGGTGTCACCAATCGATCTAAAACTGTCCGTTATCACAATGCTTGGTCTTAAAATAAGCTTTTTGTCATAAATCAATGCGAAAATGAGATACTGTGTTGAAGGCTAATTTGTCTTGTGGTTGAAGATTAGCTCTGTAGTCTTTGTCACTATTCGAGCTAAAACTATGCGGGACCAACAGGCCAGGCCGAAAAGCACGCTTTTAAAGTAGTACATCAGCTAACTGACGGAGTCAAGTGCACAACTTTGTAATTTCCAAAACACCAACTTCCGACCAGTTATAAAATTTCTTTTAATTTCTAAGAGCATCAATCGGTAAGAAATACAAGGAATGCGGTCAAAACTTATTTTAGAATTTTATTTTACGAAAGAAGTAGCATATTTAGTTGCGAACTTGACTAAAACCGGCCCTGGTGCCAACGTAACAGCCTGAGAGCTGGTGATAAAACATTTAAGTTCAAAGGAAGTTTATTACTTGCTAAAATGAATAGTCATGGTTTTATCTTAATCCTTACCACTAAATATATCACTTTTTAACACATGTGTATATATTTTATCTTAAACTGAGGATTAGTTTTGCCATGTCACGTCGCACAGTCAGTTGGTACCTCCAATGCGCCGGAATGCGCCAGGAGTGCTGAGTTTTAGGGAGCGCTTTCTAGTAGTTTTTAAAATGATTCTGAACATCAAACAGTCATTATTCAGCGACAAATGCAGGCACTTACTTATCTGATAAAGAGAAATTCAAAGTTTCATGCAGGAAATAAGAGATATCCCAAGCACCGTGACAGCAGTTTAAATATCGCGCCGCCACTAGCCCCCCACCACGACCGGGACCAGCAGCCGACAGGGCCCACTTCGGACCACATTAATGCTGATTACTCTCTTATTTTAGCATGAACAAGTGGTTTCTTCGACGCCTACGGATTCTGTATAATCTCACGAGTGATTTGATGAGTTTTTTGTCGCGGTCATGTTACTTTTGACGAAATTTCGGCCATTTAAGTCCGTCTGGCCGGCAGCCTGCCATAAGAGCCCATGCTAAATGACTCAATTTTAACTCGATATATTAAAATAACTGGACATAGGAAGTTATTTTCCTTTTGCAGCGGTGCGGGGCACACCTTCATCATTCGTTTAGGCAAAATTTATAAGGATTTTGTTACTTTCAATTAACTGATGTACTTCTTTAAGCTTATTTCTTGGCGAAAAAGCATCTTTGTGGTTAAGGCACTTGAATCTTGTAACAATATTTATCTTTGTAAGTCGTTGTCGCCAATCAAGGTGGAACTATGCGGAACTGACAGGCCAGGCTCAAAACCAGGCTTTTCATCCTTTTTCTATGCAAAAATGCGTCTCTGTGGTTAAGGCACTTGTTTCTTATGACCTATGATATCTTTGTAAGTCGGTGTAAACAATCGAGCTGAAACTAAGCAAGATCAATAGGCCAGGCCTTAAAACCCTTAATTTCTGCTTTTTTTGATGCGCAAATGCGAATTTGTGTTTCAGAGACTGGTTTCTTGTGACAAGATTCTTCATTGTAAGAAGTTGTTACAAACAATCCAAAACTAACAGCCCAGGACCAAAAAGTCCCTTCTTGGCTCAAATTTTAGGAAAATGCGACTTTGTGTGCGAGGAAATTGTGTCGTAAGGCTTGAATCGTCTTTTAAAGTCAAATCGTGCAAAAAATGTGCGTAACCACAATGCTAGGTCTTAAATAAAGCGTTTTGGCATAAATCAATGCAAAAATAAAACTTTGTGTCGCGGCTCGTCATATCTCTCGACTCGAGAGTAACCTTTTAAAGTTACTGTTTCCAATCGAGCTAAAACTGTCGAAGATCACAACGAAAGGCCTGGAAACACTAACTTCTGCTTTTTGCAATGCGAAAATGCGACTTTATGTTTAAGGCAATCGTTCCTTGTGAGCGAGATTTATCTTTGTAAGTCGGTGTCACAAATTCAAGCTGAAACTATGCGCGATCAACAGGCCAGGCCCAAAGAGACGCTTTTTATCTCTTTTTTTTTGTAAAATGTCATTTTGTGCTGCACGCACTTGTGTCTTGTGGTATGGATAGTCTTTTAAAGTCAGTGTCACTTACCGAGCTAAAACTGTGCGTTATCACAATGCTTGGTCTCAATTCTTGGCGAAAAGCATCTTTGTGGTTAAGGCACTTATATCTTGTGACAAGATTTATCTTGATAAGTTGTTGTCGCCAATCAAGGTGGAACTATGCGGAACTGACAGGCCAGGCTCAAAACCAGGCTTTTCATCCTTTTTCTATGCAAAAAAGCGTCTCTGTAGTTAAGGCACTTGTTTCTTATGACCTATAATATCTTTGTCAGTCGGTGTCACCAATCGAGCTGAAATCATGCAAAATCAATAGGCCAGGCCTTAAAACCTTCAATTTCTGCTTATTTTGATGCGAAAATGCGAATTTATGTTTCAGACACTGGTTTCTTGCTTCAAGATTCATCTTTGTAAGACGTTGTTACAAATCAAGCCGGAACTATTCAAGATCAACAGGCCTGGCCCAAAAAGACTTTTTACACCTCATTTCTTAATGAAAATGTGACTTTGTGTTGGAGGCAATTGTGTCTTGTGGTTTGAATTGTCTTTTAAAGTTAAATCGAGCTCAAAATGTGCGTTACCACAATGCAGGGTCATAATTTAAGCTATTTGGCTTAAATCAATACAGAAATAAACTTTGTGTAGCGGCTCGTCATATCTCTTAACTCGAAGGAAATCTTTTAAAGTTACTGTTTCCAATAAAACTAAAACTGTCGAAGATCACCACGAAAGGCCTAAAAACACTAATTTCTGCTTTTTGCAATGCGAAAATGCGACTTTTTGTTTAAGGCAATTGTTCCTTGTCAGCGAGATTTATCTTTGTAAGGATGTGTCACAAATTCAAGCTGAAACTGTCGTGTAGGTCATAAGACACAAGGGCCTCAACCACAAAGACGCATTTTTGCATGGAAATAAGGTACAAAACGTGTTTTTGGGCCTGGCCTTTTGGTCCCGCATAGTTTTAGCTCGTTTAGTGACACAGACTACAAAAGATAATCTTTTATATCAAGACTCAAAAGCCACCGGAACAATCTCGCATTTTCGCATTGGAAAAAGCAGAAATTAGTAAATCTAGGCCTTTTGTCTTGATTGTCGACAGTTTTAGCTTGATTGGAAAAAGTAACTCCATAGGAGTATTCTCGAGTCCCAAGATATGACGAGCCGCAACACAAAATCTTATTTTCGCATTTTCTTTTAGAAATGAGCTGAAAAGCGTGTTTTTTGGCCTCGCCTGTTCATCCCCTATAGTTATAGCTCGATTCGTGACACCGACATACAAAGGTAGTATAGGTCTTGAGGTAAGTGCCTCAACCACAAAGACTTCATTTTTGCATAGAAAAAGGACGAAAAGCCTGTTTCTTGGCCTGGCCTGTTGGTCCCGCATAGTTTCGGCTTGATTGGCGACACCGACTTATAAAGGTAGTTCATGTCACAGGATAAACGTGCCCCTACCCAAAAGACACATTTTCGCCTAGAATTAAGCTGAAAAGAATTTTTTTTACCTGTTCTGTTTGTCCCGCATAGTTTTAGCTGTATAGGTGACAAAGACTACAAAGGTAATTATTATTCACAAAACAAAAGTGCCTCAAACATAGTTATAGCTCGATTCGTGACACCGACGTACAATGGAGGTGTAGGTCATAAGACACAAGGGCCTCAACCACAAAGACGCATTTTTGCATGGAAATAAGGTACAAAACGTGTTTTTGGGCCTGGCCTTTTGGTCCCGTATAGTTTTAGCTCGTTTAGTGACACAGACTACAAAAGATAATCTTTTATATCAAGACTCAATAGCCACCGGAACAAACTGGCGTTTTCGCATTAGAAAAAGCAGAAATTAGTAATTCTAGGCCTTTTGTCTTGATTGTCGACAGTTTTAGCTTGATTGGAAAAAGTAACTCCATAAGAGTATTCTCGAGTCCCAAGATATGACGAGCCGCAACACAAAATCTTTTTTTCGCATTTTCTTTTAGAAATGAGTTGAAAAGCGTGTTTTTTGGCCTCGCCTGTTGATGCCGCATAGTTATACCTCGATTCGTGACACCAACATACAAAGGTAGTATAGGTCTTGAGGTAAGAGCCTCAACCACAAAGACTTCATTTTTGCATAGAAAAAGGCCGAAAAGCCTGTTTCTTGGCCTGGCCTGTTGGTCCCGCATAGTTTCAGCTTGATTGGCGACACCGACTTATAAAGGTAATTCATGTCACAAGATTAACGTGCCTCTACAACAAAGACCCTTTTTTGCCCAGAATCAGGCTGAAAAGCGTGTTTTTTGACCTGTCCTGTTTGTCACGCATAGTTTTAGCTTAATAGGTGACAAAGACTAAAAAGCTAATTATTTTTACAAGACAAAAGTGCCTCAAACATGAAGTCACCTTTTCCTTAAGAAAAGGGCTGAAAAGTGTATTTTAATGCCTGGTCCGTTGATCCCGCATAGTTCCGGCTTTTTTTGTAATATTTACTTGTTTTAGCTTGATTGGTGGCATTTTTGGATTGAAATAAGCATTAATTTAAGGTTTAAGGCCCCGCATTTTGTTCCCGCATAGTTTGAGCTTGATTGGTGACAACGACCACAAAAGATTTTCCATTGTCACCAAAAACCAGTGCCTTTAACACAAAGTCGCTCTTTCACATCGAAATAGTCAGAAGTTTAAGGTTTAAGTCCTCGCGTATTGATCCCGCATAGTTTTTTTTAGCTCGAGTGGTGACACTGGCTTGCAAAGATAACTCATGTCAAAGAAACAAGTGCCTCAACCACAAAGACACACTTTCGCCTAGAAGTAACTTTCATACCGTGTTTTTGGGTCTGGCCTATGGTCCCACATAGTTTCAGCTCGATTAGTGACAGAGAGTACAAAAGATAATCTTTCATAACAGAACTCAATAGCCCGTAAAACAATATCGCATTTTCGCATTGGAAAAAACAGAAGTTAGGTATTCTTGGCCTTTAGTCATGATTGTCGACAGTTTTAGCTCGATTTGAAACAGTAACTCTAAAAGAGTATTCTCGAGTCATGAGATATGACTAGCCAAAACGAAATCTTATTTTCGCATTGATTTATGCCAAAAAGCAAAATATTAGGCCAAGGATTTCGATGTCGCATAGTTTTAGCTCGATTTGTAACACTGAATTTCAAAGACAATGCAAACCAAGAGAAACAAGTGCGTTGAACACGAAGTCGTATTTTCTTTTAGTAATGACATGAAAAGCGTGTTTTTGGGCCTGGCTTTTTGGTCCCGCATAGTTGCAGCTCGATTCGTGACACCGACTTACAAAGATAGTTTAGGTCATAAGAAACAAGTGCCTTAACCACAAAGACTTCATTTTTGCATAGAAAAAGGCCGAAAAGCATGTTTCTTGGCCTAGCTTGTTGGTCCCGCATAGTTTTTGACTCTCGAGTCACGAGACACAAAAAGTTAAAACATAAAGTCGCATTCTCGCATTGAAATGAGCAGAAGCTTGAGTTTTTAGGCGTTTCGACGTGCTCTCAGACAGATACAACTACTAACAGCAACTTCAAAGCATTATTCTCGAGTAACGAGAAACGACAAGCTTAATGACATAAACACATTTTTGCATTGATTGGAGGCAAAAAACATGATATTAGGCAATCGTTTCTGATATCTTAAAGTTTTAGCTGGATTTGCGGCATTAACATAAAAAGATAAAACTTGGCACAACTAACAAGTGCTTCAAACACAAGGTCGCGTTTTCCCATAGTATTCCCTGAAAAGCGTGTTTTCGAGCCTGGCCTGTTGATCCCGCTTAGTTTCTGCTCGATTTGTGACACCGACCTACAAAGGTAACTCTTGTCACAAGAAGCTTATGCCTCAAACTCAAATTTGCATGTTCGCATAACAAGGAGCCAAAAAACGTGATTTTTGTCCTAGCCTTTTGATCCCGCATAGTTTTATTTTGATATGTTACACCAACTTACAGAGATAAATCTTGTCACAAGAAACAAGTGCTTCAAACACAAAGTGCATTTTCGCATCAAAAAAGGCAGAAAATTGTCGTTTAGGCCTCTCGTGATGTTAGACGGTTTTGGCTTGATTGGGAACCGTACCTTCAAAAGATTACCTTCGAGTCACGAGACACGAAGAGTTAAAACACAAAGTCGCATCTTCCCATTGACATAAGCAGGAGCTTGTGTTTTTAGGCTTTTCGTCGTTCTCACGGACAGATACAACTTGATTGGTAACAGCAACTTCAAAGCATTATTCTCGAGTAACGAGAAACGACAAGCTTAATTACATAAACACATTTTTGCATTGATTTGAAGCAAAAAGCATGATTTAAGGCCAACGTTTCTGATATCCAATAGTTTTAGCTCGACTGGCGACATTAACTCATAAAGATAATTCTTGGCACAACTAACAAGTGCAACAAACACAAAGTCGCATTTTCTCATAGTATTCGCTGAAAAGCGTGTTTTGGAGCCTTGCCTGTTGATCCTGCTTAGTTTCTGCTCGATTTGTGACACCTACCTACAAAGATAATTCTTGTCACGAGAAACTGGTGCCAAAAACACAAAGTCGTATTTTCGCGTCAAAATCAGCAGAAATTCGTGTTTTTAGGCCTTTGTTGTGATCTTGGACACTTTTGGCTCGATTTGTATCAATTAATTTAAAATTTTGTGGCTTTAGGCCTCGTGTTTTGATCTTAGAAGGTTTTGAACTCGAGTAGTAACACTTACTTGTGAAGATTATTGTCAAGTCTCGTGATACGAGAAGCTTATACACAAACTCTTATTTTCGCATTGATTTAAGCCGAGAAGCATCATTTAAGTCTAAGCATTGTTATATCGCGCAGTTTTAGCTGGACTAGTGATTCTGACTTTAAAAGACAGTTTCAACCACAAGACACAAGTTTTTCCATCACAAAATCACATTTTCGAGTTGAAATAAGTTTGAAAGCATGTTTTTGTGCCTCGCCTGTTGATCCCGCATTGTTTCAGCTCGATTTGTGACACCGACTTACAAAGATAATTCTTGTCACAAGAAACTTATGCAACAAACTCAAATTTGCATGTTCGCATAACAAGGAGCCAAAAAACGTGATTTTTGACCTAGCCTTTTGATCCCGCATAGTTTTATCTTGATATGTTACACCGACTTACAAAGATAATTCTTGTCACAAGAAACAGGGCCTCAAACACAAAGTCGCATTTTCGCATACAAATTGGCAGAAAATTGTGGTTATAGGCCTCTCGATGTGATCCTACTCGGTTTATGCTCGGTTAGGAACAGTAACTAAGAAATAAGCTGAAAAGCGTGTTATGGGCCTGGCCTGTTAATCTTGCATAGTTTTAGCTCAATTGATGACATCTTGGCATTGAAATAAGCAGAAATTCAAACTTTAAGGCCTCGCCTTTTGATCCCGCATAGTTTGAGCTTGATTGTTGACAAAGACAACAAAAGATTATCTTTTATCACAAAAATCCAGTGCCTTAAACACAAAAATGCATTTTTGCATCGAAATAAACAGAAATTTAAGGTTTAAGGCCTCGCGTACTGATCCCGCATAGTTTCAACTCGATTGGTTAAATTTTTGCATCGAAATAAGCAGAAATTCAAGACCTGGCCTAATTAACCCGCATATTTTGAGCTTGATTGGTGACAAAGACCACAAAATGGTTTTCCTTTATTACAAGAAACCAGTGCCTTAAACACAAAGTCGCACTTTTACATCGAAAAAGACAAAAATTAAAGGTTTAAGGCCTCGCGTATTGATCTCGCATAGTTTCAGCTCGAGTGGTGACACTGGCTTGCAAAGATAACTCATGTCAAAAGAAACAAGTGCCTCAACCACAGAGACGCACTTTTGCTGAGAGGTAAGCTTCTTGGCGTGTTTTGGGGTTTCGCCTTTTGGTCTCGCATAGTTTTAGCTCGATTAGCGACAGAGACTACAAAAGATAATCTTTAATAACAGAACTCAATACCGCTAAAAACAAAATCGCATTTTCGCATAAGAAACAGCAGAAGTTAGTGATTCTAGGCCTTTCGTCGTGATTGCCAACAGTTTTTCATCGATTGGAAACAGTAACTCTATAAGAGTATTCTCGAGTCCCGAGATAAGATAAGCCGAAACACAAAATCCTAATTTCTCATTGATTTATGCCAATAAGCATAATTTTAAGACCAAGCATTGTGATATCGCACAGTTTTAGCTCGATTTGTGACATTGAATTTCAAAGACAATTCAAACTACGAGACACAAGTGCGTAAAACACAAGGTCGCATTTTCTTTTAGAAATGACCTGAAAAGTGTTTTTTTTTGGGGCGTGGCCTGCTGCTCCCGCATAGTTTCGGCTTGATTTGTAACATCTACTTACAAACATAAATCTTGTCACAAGAAACCAGTGCCTAAAACACAGTATCGCATTTTCGCATCGAAATAAGCAGAAATTCAAGTTTTAAGGACTCTCCAATTGATCGCAGATAGTAGCTCGATAGCAGCTCGATTCGTGACACCGACTTACAAAGATAGTATAGGTCATGAGAAACAAGTGCCTCAAACACAAAGACTTCATTTTTGCATTGAAAAAGGCTGAAAAGCCTGTTTTTGGGCCTGGCCTGTTGGTCCCGCATAGTTTTAGCTTGGCTGGCGCCACCGACTTATAAAGGTAATTCATGTCACAAGATTAACGTGCCTCTACAACAAAGACCCTTTTTTGCCCAGAATCAGGCTGAAAAGCGTGTTTTTTGACCTGTCCTGTTTGTCACGCATAGTTTTAGCTTAATAGGTGACAAAGACTAAAAAGCTAATTATTTTTACAAGACAAAAGTGCCTCAAACATGAAGTCACCTTTTCCTTAAGAAAAGGGCTGAAAAGTGTATTTTAATGCCTGGTCCGTTGATCCCGCATAGTTCCGGCTTTTTTTGTAACATTTACTTGTTTTAGCTTGATTGGTGGCATTTTTGGATTGAAATAAGCATTAATTTAAGGTTTAAGGCCTCGCATTTTGATCCCGCATAGTTTGAGCTTGATTGGTGACAAAGACCACAAAAGATTTTCCATTGTCACCAAAAACCAGTGCCTTAAACACAAAGTCGCACTTTCACATCGAAATAGACAGAAGTTTAAGGTTTAGGTCCTCGCGTATTGATCCCGCATAGTTTCAGCTCGAGTGGTGACACTGGCTTGCAAAGATATCTCATGTTAAAAGAAACAAGTGCCTCAACCACAAAGACGCACTTTCGCCTAGAAGTTACTTTCATACCGTGTTTTGGGGTCTGGCCTATGGTCCCGCATAGTTTCAGCTCAATTAGTGACTGAGACTACAAAAGATACTCTTTCATAACAGAACTCAATAGCTCTTAAAACAAAATCGCATTTTCGTATTAGAAAAAGCAGAAGTTAGGGATTCTAGGCCTTTAGTCATGATTGTCGACAGTTTTAGCTCCATTGGAAACAGTAACTCTATAAGAGTATTCTCGAGTCGAGAGATATGACTAGCCAAAACACAAAATCTTATTTTCGCATTGATTTATGCCAAAAAGCATAATATTAGGCTAAGGATTTCGATGTCGCATAGTTTTAGCTCGATTTGTAACACTGAATTTCAAAGACAATGCAAACCAAGAGAAACAAGTGCGTTGAACACGAAGTCGTATTTTCTTTTAGTAATGACATGAAAAGCGTGTTTTTGGGCCTGGCTTTTTGGTCCCGCATAGTTGCAGCTCGATTCGTGACACCGACTTACAAAGATAGTTTAGGTCATAAGAAACAAGTGCCTTAACCACAAAGACTTCATTTTTGCATAGAAAAAGGCCGAAAAGCATGTTTCTTGGCCTAGCTTGTTGGTCCCGCATAGTTTTTGACTCTCGAGTCACGAGACACAAAAAGTTAAAACATAAAGTCGCATTCTCGCATTGAAATGAGCAGAAGCTTGAGTTTTTAGGCGTTTCGACGTGCTCTCAGACAGATACAACTACTAACAGCAACTTCAAAGCATTATTCTCGAGTAACGAGAAACGACAAGCTTAATGACATAAACACATTTTTGCATTGATTGGAGGCAAAAAACATGATATTAGGCAATCGTTTCTGATATCTTAAAGTTTTAGCTGGATTTGCGGCATTAACATAAAAAGATAAAACTTGGCACAACTAACAAGTGCTTCAAACACAAGGTCGCGTTTTCCCATAGTATTCCCTGAAAAGCGTGTTTTCGAGCCTGGCCTGTTGATCCCGCTTAGTTTCTGCTCGATTTGTGACACCGACCTACAAAGGTAACTCTTGTCACAAGAAGCTTATGCCTCAAACTCAAATTTGCATGTTCGCATAACAAGGAGCCAAAAAACGTGATTTTTGTCCTAGCCTTTTGATCCCGCATAGTTTTATTTTGATATGTTACACCAACTTACAGAGATAAATCTTGTCACAAGAAACAAGTGCTTCAAACACAAAGTGCATTTTCGCATCAAAAAAGGCAGAAAATTGTCGTTTAGGCCTCTCGTGATGTTAGACGGTTTTGGCTTGATTGGGAACCGTACCTTCAAAAGATTACCTTCGAGTCACGAGACACGAAGAGTTAAAACACAAAGTCGCATCTTCCCATTGACATAAGCAGGAGCTTGTGTTTTTAGGCTTTTCGTCGTTCTCACGGACAGATACAACTTGATTGGTAACAGCAACTTCAAAGCATTATTCTCGAGTAACGAGAAACGACAAGCTTAATTACATAAACACATTTTTGCATTGATTTGAAGCAAAAAGCATGATTTAAGGCCAACGTTTCTGATATCCAATAGTTTTAGCTCGACTGGCGACATTAACTCATAAAGATAATTCTTGGCACAACTAACAAGTGCAACAAACACAAAGTCGCATTTTCTCATAGTATTCGCTGAAAAGCGTGTTTTGGAGCCTTGCCTGTTGATCCTGCTTAGTTTCTGCTCGATTTGTGACACCTACCTACAAAGATAATTCTTGTCACGAGAAACTGGTGCCAAAAACACAAAGTCGTATTTTCGCGTCAAAATCAGCAGAAATTCGTGTTTTTAGGCCTTTGTTGTGATCTTGGACACTTTTGGCTCGATTTGTATCAATTAATTTAAAATTTTGTGGCTTTAGGCCTCGTGTTTTGATCTTAGAAGGTTTTGAACTCGAGTAGTAACACTTACTTGTGAAGATTATTGTCAAGTCTCGTGATACGAGAAGCTTATACACAAACTCTTATTTTCGCATTGATTTAAGCCGAGAAGCATCATTTAAGTCTAAGCATTGTTATATCGCGCAGTTTTAGCTGGACTAGTGATTCTGACTTTAAAAGACAGTTTCAACCACAAGACACAAGTTTTTCCATCACAAAATCACATTTTCGAGTTGAAATAAGTTTGAAAGCATGTTTTTGTGCCTCGCCTGTTGATCCCGCATTGTTTCAGCTCGATTTGTGACACCGACTTACAAAGATAATTCTTGTCACAAGAAACTTATGCAACAAACTCAAATTTGCATGTTCGCATAACAAGGAGCCAAAAAACGTGATTTTTGACCTAGCCTTTTGATCCCGCATAGTTTTATCTTGATATGTTACACCGACTTACAAAGATAATTCTTGTCACAAGAAACAGGGCCTCAAACACAAAGTCGCATTTTCGCATACAAATTGGCAGAAAATTGTGGTTATAGGCCTCTCGATGTGATCCTACTCGGTTTATGCTCGGTTAGGAACAGTAACTAAGAAATAAGCTGAAAAGCGTGTTATGGGCCTGGCCTGTTAATCTTGCATAGTTTTAGCTCAATTGATGACATCTTGGCATTGAAATAAGCAGAAATTCAAACTTTAAGGCCTCGCCTTTTGATCCCGCATAGTTTGAGCTTGATTGTTGACAAAGACAACAAAAGATTATCTTTTATCACAAAAATCCAGTGCCTTAAACACAAAAATGCATTTTTGCATCGAAATAAACAGAAATTTAAGGTTTAAGGCCTCGCGTACTGATCCCGCATAGTTTCAACTCGATTGGTTAAATTTTTGCATCGAAATAAGCAGAAATTCAAGACCTGGCCTAATTAACCCGCATATTTTGAGCTTGATTGGTGACAAAGACCACAAAATGGTTTTCCTTTATTACAAGAAACCAGTGCCTTAAACACAAAGTCGCACTTTTACATCGAAAAAGACAAAAATTAAAGGTTTAAGGCCTCGCGTATTGATCTCGCATAGTTTCAGCTCGAGTGGTGACACTGGCTTGCAAAGATAACTCATGTCAAAAGAAACAAGTGCCTCAACCACAGAGACGCACTTTTGCTGAGAGGTAAGCTTCTTGGCGTGTTTTGGGGTTTCGCCTTTTGGTCTCGCATAGTTTTAGCTCGATTAGCGACAGAGACTACAAAAGATAATCTTTAATAACAGAACTCAATACCGCTAAAAACAAAATCGCATTTTCGCATAAGAAACAGCAGAAGTTAGTGATTCTAGGCCTTTCGTCGTGATTGCCAACAGTTTTTCATCGATTGGAAACAGTAACTCTATAAGAGTATTCTCGAGTCCCGAGATAAGATAAGCCGAAACACAAAATCCTAATTTCTCATTGATTTATGCCAATAAGCATAATTTTAAGACCAAGCATTGTGATATCGCACAGTTTTAGCTCGATTTGTGACATTGAATTTCAAAGACAATTCAAACTACGAGACACAAGTGCGTAAAACACAAGGTCGCATTTTCTTTTAGAAATGACCTGAAAAGTGTTTTTTTTTGGGGCGTGGCCTGCTGATCCCGCATAGTTTCGGCTTGATTTGTAACATCTACTTACAAACATAAATCTTGTCACAAGAAACCAGTGCCTAAAACACAGTATCGCATTTTCGCATCGAAATAAGCAGAAATTCAAGTTTTAAGGACTCTCCAATTGATCGCAGATAGTAGCTCGATAGCAGCTCGATTCGTGACACCGACTTACAAAGATAGTATAGGTCATAAGAAACAAGTGCCTCAAACACAAAGACTTCATTTTTGCATTGAAAAAGGCTGAAAAGCCTGTTTTTGGGCCTGGCCTGTTGGTCCCGCATAGTTTTAGCTTGGCTGGCGCCACCGACTTAAAAAGGTAATTCATGTCAAAAGATTAACGTGCCTCTACCTCAAAGACGCATTTTCGCCTAGAAAAAAGCTGAAAAGCGAAACCTGGCCTGTTAGTCCCGCATAGTTTTAGCTTAATTGGTGACAAGAACTACAAAGGTAATCATTAATCACAAGACACAAGTGCCTCAAACATAAAGTCGCCTTTTCCTTTATAAAAGGGCTGAAAAGTGCATTTTAAGGCCTGGCCTGTTGATCCGGCATAGTTTCGGCTTGATTTGTAATCTATACTCACATAGATCAATCTTGTCACAAGGAACCAGTGCCTAAAAGACAAAGTCGCATTTTCGCATCGAAATAAGCAGAAATAAAAGGTAAAGGCCTTGCTTGGTGATCCCGCATAGTTGCAGCTCGATTAGTGACTGCGACTTGCAAAAAACAAAAATTCATATCAATAGAAACAAGTGTCTCAACTACAAAGACTCATTTTCGCACAGAAATAAGCTAAAAAGCTTGTTTTTTTGGCCTGGCATGTTGGTCCCGCATAATTTCGGATTGATTGGCGACACCGACTTTTAAAGCTCACATTTGTAGTTTTAGCTTAATTGCTGACAAGAACTTCAAAGGTAATCATTAATCACAAGACACCAGTGCCTCGAACATAAAGTCGCCTTTTCCTTCAGAAAAGGGCTGAAAAGTACATTTTAAGGCCTGGCCTATTGATCCCGCATAGTACCGGCTTTATTTGTAACACCTTCTTACAAAGATAAATCTTGTCACGAAGTATCTTGCTGTTAAGCAGTGTCACGCCTTGCACGCAGCCACGTTTGTCACGCTGTCACGCAATGTCACGCTGTCACGCAGTGTCACGATGTCATGCAGTGAGTGTGACGCAGTCACGAAGTGTCTCGCAGTGTCATGCTGTCACGAAGTGTCACGCTTTGACACAGTGTCACGCTGTCGTGTAATGTCATGCAGTCACGAAGTGTCACGCTGTCACGCAATGTAACGATGTCACACAGTGTCACGCTGTCATGCAGTGTCATGCAAACACGAAGTGTCACGCAGTGTCATGCTACCACGCAGAGTCACGTAGTGTCACACTGCAACGCAGTGTCACGCTTCGAGGCAATCTCACGCTGCAATGCAGTGTCACGCTGTCACGCAATGTCACGATGTCACACAGTGTCACGCTGTCATGCGGTGTGCCGCAGTCACGAAGTGTCACAAAGTGTCATGCTGTTACGCAGTGTCACGCTGCATTGCAGTGTCACGCTGTCACGCATTATCACGATGTCACACAGTGTCACGCAGTGTCACGCTGACACGCAGTTTCACGCTGTCAGGATGTGTCACGCAGTGTCAGGCTGTCGCGCAGTGTCACGCTGTCGAGCAATGTCTAGCTGTAACACAATGTAAAGCTGTCACGCAGGGTCACGCAGTCATAGAGTTTCACGTAGTGTGACGCTGTCACGAAGTGTCACGCTGCATCGCAGTGTCACGCTGCATCGCAGCAGTATCACGCTGTCACGTGGTGTCACGCTGCGTCGCAGCAGTGTCACGCTGTCATGCAGTGTCACGCTGTCACGCAGGGTCACGCAGAGTCACGCAGTGTCACGCAGTGTCACGCTATAACGCAGTATCACGCTGGCACGCAGTGATACGCAGTCATGCAATGTGATGCAGTCAAACAATGTCACGTAGTGTCACACTGTCACCAAGTGATTCTCTGTTACGCACTGTCCCGCTGTCACGCAATGAAGAGCTGTCAAACAGGGTCAAGCAGTCACGGAGTTACACGCAGTTTCACGCAGTCATGAAGTCACGCAAAGTCAAGCTGTCCACAGTGTCACGCTGCAAAGTAGTATCACGCTGCAACAAAGTTTCACGCTGCAACGCAGGGCTTCGTTGTCATTAATTGTCACGCAGTGTCACGCTGTCACGCAGTGTCACGTAGTGTCACGCTGTCCGGCAGTTTCACGCAATGTCACGATGTCATACGATGTCACGCAGTGTCACGCTGCCATACAGTGTGAAGCAGTCATGAAGTTTTACGCTAAGTCACGCTGCCCGCAGTGTCCTGCAGTGGCAAGCTGTCACGCAGTGTCACGCTGCAAAGCAGTGCCACACTCTCACGCAGTATCGAGCTGTCACGCAGGGTCGCGCTGCATCGCAGCGGTGTCTCGTTGTCACGAAGTGTCACACTGTCAAGCTCTCACGAACTGTCACACTGTCACACTGTCACCCAGTGATTCACTGTTACGCACTGTCCCGCTGTCACGAAATGGAGAGCTGACAAACAAGGTCAAGCAGTCACGAAGTGTCACGCAGTGTCACGCAGTCATGAAGTGTCACGCAAAGTCAAGCTGTCCACAGTGTCACGCAGTACAACGCTGTCACGCAGTGGCACGCTGTCACGCAGTGTCAAAGTGTCTCGCAGTGTCACGCAGTCACGAAGTGTCAGGCTGTCACTCAATGTCAGGCTGTCAGGCAGTGTCACGCAGTCAAGATGTGTCACGCAGTGTCACGCTGTCACGCAGTTTCACGCTGTCACGTTGTGTCACGCTGCTTCGCAGCAGTTTCACGTTGTCCCGAAGTGTCACACGGGCAGGCTGTCACGCAGTGTTACGCATTGTCACGCTGCGGGCTAGTTTCACGCTGTCACGCATAGACGCGTTGTCAACCAGAGTCACGCTGCAACGTAGTGTCACGCTGTCACGCAGTAAGAATGTGTCACGCAGTGTCACGCTGTTATGTACTGTCATGAAGTATCGAAGTGTCACTCAGTGTCACGCTGCCACGCAGTGTCACGCTGTCACGGAGTGTCACGCTGCAACGCAGTGTCACGGTATAACGCAGTGTCTCGTTGTCACGCAGTTTCACGCTGCAGCGCAGGGTCACGCAGAGTCACGGAGTGTCACGCAGTGTCACGCTATAACGCAGTATCACGCTGGCACGCAGTGATACGCAGTCATGCAATGTGATGCAGTCAAACAATGTCACGCAGTGTCACACAGTGTCACACTGTCACACTGTCACCAAGTGATTCTCTGTTACGCACTGTCCTGCTGTCACGCAATGCAGAGCTGTCAAACAGGGTCAAGCAGTCACGAAGTTACACGCAGTTTCACGCAGTCATGAAGTGTCACGCAAAGTCAAGGTGTCCACAGTGTCACGCTGCAAAGTAGTATCACGCTGCAACAAAGTTTCACGCTGCAACGCAGGGCTTCGTTGTCACAAATTGTCACGCAGTGTCACGCTGTCACGCAGTGTCACGTAGTGTCACGCTGTCACGCAGTTTCACGCAATGTCACGATGTCACACGCAGTGTCACGCTGCCTTACAGTGTCGAGCAGTCATGAAGTTTTACGCTAAGTCACGCTGCCCGAAGTGTCCTGCAGTGGCAAGCTGTCACGCAGTGTCACGCTGCAAAGCAGTGCCACACTCTCACGCAGTATCTCGTTGTCACGAAGTGTCACACTGTCACACTGTCACCCTGTGATTCACTGTTACGCACTGTCCCGCTGTCACGAAATGGAGAGCTGACAAACAAGGTCAAGCAGTCACGAAGTGTCACGCAGTGTCACACAGTCATAAAGTGTCGCGCAAAGTCAAGCTGTCAACAGTGTCACGCAAAATCACGCTGTCACACAGTTTCACGCTGCATCGCAGCAGTTTCACGTTGTCCCAAAGTGTCACACGGGCAGGCTGTCACGCAGTGTTACGCATTGTCACGCTGCGGGCTAGTTTTACGCTGTCACGCATAGACGCGTTGTGACCCAGAGTCACGCTGCAACGTAGTGTCACGCTGTCTCGCAGTAAGGATGTGTCACGCAGTGTCACGCTGTTATGTAGTGTCATGTAGTATCGAAGTGCCAATCAGTGTCACGTTGCCACGCAGTGTCACGCTGTCACGGAGTATCACGCTGCAGCGCAGTGTCACGCTATAACGCAGTGACACGCTGGCACGCAGTGATACGCTGTCATGCAATGTATTTCAGTCAAAAAATGTCACGCAGTGTCACGCAGTGTCACACTGTGTCACGCTGTCACGCAGTGTCACCCAGTGTCACGCTGTCACATAGTGTCACGCGATGTCACGCTGTCACGCAGTGTCACGCTGTGTCACGCTCTCACGCAGTGTCACGCTGTCACGCAGTTTCACACTGCCTCGCAGCAGGCAGTGTCACGTTGTCGAGCTAAATCACGCTATCACGCAGTGTCACGCTGTCACGCAGTGACTCGCAGTCTCACGCTGTCACGTAGTTTCACGAAGTGTCACGCTCTCACGCAGTGTTACGCAGCAACGTTGTGTCATGCTGTCACGCAATATCACGATGTCACACAGTGTAACGCTGTCATGAATTGTCTCGCAGTCACGATTTGTTACGCAGTATCACGCTGTGACGCAGTGTCACGCACTGTCACGCTGTCACGAAGAGTCACGCAGTGTCCTACTGTCAAGCAGTGTCACGGTGCTTCGCAGCAGTGTCACGTTGTCACGAAGGGGCACATTGTCACGCTGTCACGCAGTGTTACGCAGTGTCACGATGTCAGGCAGTGTCACGTTGTCACGCTGAATCACGCTGCAACGCAGTGTAACACAATCACGCAGTGTCACACTGTCACCCAGTGATTCGCTGTTACGCACTGTCCCGCTGTCACGCAATGGAGAGCTGTCAAACAGGGTCAAGCAGTCACGAAGTGTCAAGCTGTGTCACGCAGTCATGAAGTGTTACGCAAAGTCAAGCTGTCTACAGTGTCACGCTGCAATGTTGTATCAAGCTGCAACACAGTTTCACGTTGCAACGCAGGGCTTCGCTGTCACAAATTGTCAAGCAGTGTTACGCTTTCACACAGTGTCACGTTGTGTCACGATGTAACGCAGTGTCACGCAATGTCACGATGTCATACGGTGTCACGCAGTGTCACGCTGTCATACAGTGTCACGCAGTCATGAAGTTTCACGCAAAGTCACGCTGCCCGCAGTGTCCTGCAGTGGCAAGCTGTCACGCAGTGTCACGCTGCACAGTAGTGCCACACTCTCACGCAGTATCGAGCTGTCACGCCGTGTCGCGCTGCCTCGCAGCAGTATCACGTTGTTACGAAGTGTCACACTGTCAAGCTCTCAAAAAGTGTCATGCTGTCACGAAGTGTCACACTGTCACGCTGTCACCCAGTGATTCGCTGTTATGCAATGTCCCGCTGTCACGCAATAGAGAGCTGTAAAACAGGGTCAAGCAGTCACGAAGTGTCACGCAGTGTCACTTAGTCATGAAGTGTCACGCAAATTCAAGCTGTCCACAGTGTCACGCAGTATCACGCTGTCACGCAGTGGCACGCTGTCACGCAGTGTCAAAGTGTCTTGCAGTGTCACGCTGTCACGAAGTGTCAGGCTGTCACTCAATGTCACGCTGTCACGCAGGGACACGCAGTCAAGATGTGTAACGCAGTGTCACGCTGTCACGCATTTTTACGCTGTCACGTTGTGTCACGCTACTTCGCAGCAGTTTCACGTTGTCCAGAAGTGTCACACGGGAAGGCTGTCACGCAGTGTTACGCATTGTCACGCTGCGGGCTAGTGTCACGCTGTCATGCATTTTCGCGTTCTCACCCAGAGTCACGCTGCAAAGCAGTGCCACACTCTCACGCAGTATCGAGCTGTCACGAAGTGTCGCGCTGCATCGCAGCAGTGTCACGTTGTCACGAAGTGTGACACTGTCACGCTCTCACGAAGTGCCATGCTCTCACGAAGTGTCACACCGTCACACTGTCACCCAGTGATTCGCTGTTACGCACTGTCCCGCTGTCACGCAAATAAGAGCTGTAAAACGGGGTCAAGCAGTCACGAAGTGTCACGCAGTGTCACACAGTCATGAAGTGTCACGCAAAGTCAAGCTGTCCACAGTGTCACGCAGTATCACGCTGTCACGGATAGTCAAACTATCTTGCAGTGTCACGTTGTCACGAAGTGTCATGCAGTCACAAAATGTCACACAGTCACACTGTCACCCAGTGATTCGCCGTTACACACTGTCCCGCTGTCACACAAGTGAGAGCTGTGAAACAGGGTCAAGCAGTCATGAAGTGTCACGCAGTGTCACACCGTCATGAAGTGTCTCGCAAAGTCAAGCTGTCCACAGTGTCACGCAGTATCACGCTGTCACGCAGTTTTACGCTGTCACGTTGTGTCACGCTGCTTCGCAGCAGTTTCACGTTGTCCCGAAATGTCACACGGGCAGGCTGTCACGCAGTGTTACGCATTGTCACGTTGCGGGCTAGTTTCACGCTGTCACGCATAGACGCGTTGTCACCCAGAGTCACGCTGCAACGTAATGTCACGCTGTCACGCAGTAAGGACGTGTCACGAAGTGTCACGCTGTTATGTAGTGTCATGCAGTATCGAAGCGTCACACAGTGGCACGCTGTCACGCAGTGTCAGCCAGTGTCACGCTGTCACGTAGTGTCACGCGATGTCACGCTGTCACGCAGTGTCACACTTTCACGCATTGTCACAGCCTCAAGCAGTGTCACGCTGTCACGCAGTGTCACACTGTCACTCAGTGATTCGCTGTTACTCACTTTCCCGTTGTCACGCAATGGAGAGCTGTCAAACAGGGTCAAGCAGTCACGAAGTGTCACGCAGTGTCACTTGGTCATAAAGTGTCACGCAAATTCAAGCTGTCCACAGTGTCACGCAGTATCACGCTGTCACGCAGTGGCACGCTGTCACGCAGTGTCAAAGTGTCTTGCAGTGTCACGCTGTCACGAAGTGTCAGGCTGTCACTCAATGTTACGCTGTCACGCAGGGTCACGCAGTCAAGATGTGTCACGCAGTGTCACGCTGTCACGCAGTTTCACGCTGTCACGTTGTGTCACGCTGCTTCGCAGCAGTTTCACGTTGTCCCGAAGTGTCACACGGGCAGGCTGTCACGCAGTGTTACGCATTGACACGCTGCGGGCTAGTGTCACGCTGTCACGCAATGTCGCGTTCTCACCCAGAGTCACGCTGCAAAGCAGTGGCACACTCTCACGCAGTATCCAGCTGTCATACAGTGTCGCGCTGCATCGCAGCAGTGTCACGTTGTCACGAAGTATCACACTGTCACGCTCTCACGAAGTGCCATGCTGTCACGAAGTGTCACACAGTCACACTGTCACCTAGTGATTCGCTGTTACGCACTGTCCCGCTGTCACGCAAGTAAGAGCTGTAAAACAGGGTCAAGCAGTCACGGAGTGTCACGCAGTGTCACACAGTCATGAAGTGTCACGCAAAGTCAAGCTGTCCACAGTGTCACGCAGTATCACGCTGTCACGCAGAGTCAAACTGTCTTGAAGTGTCATGTTGTCACGAAGTGTCATGCTGTCACAAAGTGTCACACAGTCACACTGTCACCCAGTGATTCGCTGTTACGCACTGTCCCGCTTTCACACAATTGAGAGCTGTAAAACAGGGTCAAGCAGTCACGAAGTGTCACGCAGTGTCACACAGTCATAAAGTGTCGCGCAAAGTCAAGCTGTCAACAGTGTCACGCAAAATCACGCTGTCACACAGTTTCACGCTGTCACGTTGTGTCACGCTGCATCGCAGCAGTTTCACGTTGTCCCAAAGTGTCACACGGGCAGGCTGTCACGCAGTGTTACGCATTGTCACGCTGCGGGCTAGTTTTACGCTGTCACGCATAGACGCGTTGTGACCCAGAGTCACGCTGCAACGTAGTGTCACGCTGTCTCGCAGTAAGGATGTGTCACGCAGTGTCACGCTGTTATGTAGTGTCATGTAGTATCGAAGTGTCAATCAGTGTCATGCTGCCACGCAGTGTCACGCTGTCACGGAGTGTCACGCTGCAGCGCAGTGTCACGATATAACGCAGTGACACGCTGGCACGCAGTGATACGCTGTCATGCAATGTATTTCAGTCAAAAAATGTCACGCAGTGTCATGCAGTGTCACACAGTGTCACGCTGTCACGCAGTGTCACCCAGTGTCACGCTGTCACATAGTGTCACGCGATGTCACGCTGTCACGCAGTGTCACGCTGTGTCACGCTCTCACGCAGTTTCACACTGCCTCGCAGTGTCACGCTGTCATGCAGTGTCACGCTGTCAGGGAGTGTCACGTTGTCGAGCTTAATCACGCTATCACGCAGTGTCACGCTGTCACGCAGTGACTCGCAGTTTCACGCTGTCACGTAGTTTCACGAAGTGTCACGCTCTCACGCAGTGTTACGCAGCAACGTTGTGTCATGCTGTCACGCAATATCACGATGTCACACAGTGTAACGCTGTCATGAATTGTCTCGCAGTCACGATTTGTTACGCAGTATCACGCTGTTACGCAGTGTCACGCACTGTCACGCTGTCACGAAGAGTCACGCAGTGTCCTACTGTCAAGCAGTGTCACGGTGCACCGCAGCAGTGTCACGTTGTCACGAAGGGGCACATTGTCACGCTGTCACGCAGTGTTACGCAGTGTCACGATGTCAGGCAGTGTCACGTTGTCACGCTGAATCACGCTGCAACGCAGTGTAACACAATCACGCAGTGTCACACTGTCACCCAGTGATTCGCTGTTACGCACTGTCCCGCTGTCACGCAATGGAGAGCTGTCAAACAGGGTCAAGCAGTCACGAAGTGTCAAGCTGTGTCACGCAGTCATGAAGTGTTACGCAAAGTCAAGCTGTCTACAGTGGCACTCTGCAATGTTGTATCAAGCTGCAACACAGTTTCACGTTGCAACGCAGGGCTTCGCTGTCACAAATTGTCAAGCAGTGTTACGCTTTCACACAGTGTCACGTTGTGTCACGATGTAACGCAGTGTCACGCAATGTCACGATGTCATACGGTGTCACGCAGTGTCACGCTGTCATACAGTGTCACGCAGTCATGAAGTTTCACGCAAAGTCACGCTGCCCGCAGTGTCCTGCAGTGGCAAGCTGTCACGCAGTGTCACGCTGCACAGTAGTGCCACACTCTCACGCAGTATCGAGCTGTCACGCCGTGTCGCGCTGCCTCGCAGCAGTATCACGTTGTTACGAAGTGTCACACTGTCAAGCTCTCAAAAAGTGTCATGCTGTCACGAAGTGTCACACTGTCACACTGTCACCCAGTGATTCGCTGTTATGCACTGTCCCGCTGTCACGCAATAGAGAGCTGTAAAACAGGGTCAAGCAGTCACGAAGTGTCACGCAGTGTCACTTAGTCATGAAGCGTCACGCAAATTCAAGCTGTCCACAGTGTCACGCAGTATCACGCTGTCACGCAGTGGCACGCTGTCACGCAGTGTCAAAGTGTCTTGCAGTGTCACGCTGTCACGAAGTGTCAGGCTGTCACTCAATGTCTCACTGTCACGCAGGGACACGCAGTCAAGATGTGTCACGCAGTGTCACGCTGTCACGCAGTTTCACGCTGTCACGTTGTGTCACGCTACTTCGCAGCAGTTTCACGTTGTCCAGAAGTGTCACACGGGCAGGCTGTCACGCAGTGTTACGCATTGTCACGCTGCGGGCTAGTGTCACGCTGTCATGCATTTTCGCGTTCTCACCCAGAGTCACGCTGCAAAGCAGTGCCACACTCTCACGCAGTATCGAGCTGTCACGAAGTGTCGCGCTGCATCGCAGCAGTGTCACGTTGTCACGAAGTGTCACACTGTCACGCTCTCACGAAGTGCCATGCTCTCACGAAGTGTCACACCGTCACACTGTCACCTAGTGATTCGCTGTTACGCACTGTCCCGCTGTCACGCAAATAAGAGCTGTAAAACAGGGTCAAGCAGTCACGAAGTGTCACGCAGTGTCACACAGTCATGAAGTGTCACGCAAAGTCAAGCTGTCCACAGTGTCACGCAGTATCACGCTGTCACGGATAGTCAAACTATCTTGCAGTGTCACGTTGTCACGAAGTGTCATGCAGTCACAAAATGTCACACAGTCACACTGTCACCCAGTGATTCGCCGTTACACACTGTCCCGCTGTCACACAAGTGAGAGATGTGAAACAGGGTCAAGCAGTCATGAAGTGTCACGCAGTGTCACACCGTCATGAAGTGTCTCGCAAAGTCAAGCTGTCCACAGTGTCACGCAGTATCACGCTGTCACGCAGTTTTACGCTGTCACGTTGTGTCACGCTGCTTCGCAGCAGTTTCACGTTGTCCCAAAATGTCACACGGGCAGGCTGTCACGCAGTGTTACTCATTGTCACGTTGCGGGCTAGTTTCACGCTGTCACGCATAGACGCGTTGTCACCCAGAGTCACGCTGCAACGTAATGTCACGCTGTCACGCAGTAAGGACGTGTCACGAAGTGTCACGCTGTTATGTAGTATCATGCAGTATCGAAGCGTCACTCATTGTCACGCTGCCACGCAGTGTCACGCTGTCACGGAGTGTCGAGCTGCAACGCAGTGTCACGCTATAACGCAGTGTCACGCTGTCACGCAGTGTCACGCTGCAGCGCAGTGATACGCTGTCATGCAATGTATTCCAGTCAAAAAATGTCACGCAGTGTCACGCAGTGTCACGCTGTCACGCAGTATCACCCATTGTCACGCTGTCACGCTGTGTCACGCGATGTCACGCTGACACGCAGTGTCACGCAGTGTCACACTGTCACGCAGTGTCACGCTGTCACGCAGTGTCACGCTGTCAGGCAGTGTCACGTTGTCGAGCTGAGTCACGCTGCAACGCAGTGTCACGCTCTCACGCAGTGTCACGCTGTCACGCAGGGACTCGCTGGCATGCAATGTAATGCAGTCAGAAGGTGACACGCAGTTTCCCGCTGTTATGCAGTTTTACGCAGTCACAATGTGTCATTCATCTCCCGCTGCAACGCAGTGTCACGCTGCAAGGCAGTTTCACGCTGAAACGCAGTGTCACGCTGAAACGCAGTGTCACGCAAGGTCACGCTGTCACGCAAGTTCACGCTGTCACGCGGTGTGACACAGTCACGTTGTGTCACGCAGAATCACGCAGTGTCACCATATCAGGAAGTGTCACGCAACAACGCAGTGTCACGCTGCAACGCAGTGAAACGCTGAAACGCAGTGACACGCTGCAACGCAGTGTCACGCTGCAAGGCAGTTTCACGCTGAAACGCAGTGTCACGCTGAAACGCAGTGTCACGCTGCAGCGCAGTGTCACGCTTCAACGCACTGTCACCCTGCAATGCAATGTCACTATGTAACACAGTGTCACGCAAGGTCACGCTGTCACGCAGTGTCACACAGTTACGTTGTGTCACAAAGTATCACGCAGTGTCACCCTATCAGAAAGGGTCACGCTTCAACGCAGTTTCACGCTGTCAGGCAAAGTCACGTTGTCACGCTTAGTCACGCTGCAACACAGTGTAACGCAATTACGCAGTGTCACGCTGTCATGAAGTGTCACACTGTCACGCAAATTCACGCTGTCATGCATCGTCACGCAGTCACAATGTGTCACGCAATCTCACGCTGCAGCGCAGAGTCACGCTGCAACGCAGTGTCACGCTACAACGCACTTTCACGCAGCAACGCAGTGTCACGCTGCAATGCAGTGTCCCGCTGCAACGCAGTGGCATGCTTTAACGCATTGTCACGCTGCAACGCATTGGCAAGCTTCAACGCAGTGTCACGCTGCAACGCAGTGGCACGCTGCAACGCAGTGGCACGCTGCAACGCAGTGGCACGCTGCAACGCAGTGTCACGCTGAATTGCTGTGTCTCGCTGTCACACAATGTCACGATGTCACAGAGTGTCACGCAGTCACAATGTGTCATTCATCTCCCGCTGCAACGCAGTGTCACACTGCAACGCAATGTCCTGCTGCAACGCAGAATCACGCTGCAACGCAGTGGCACGCTGCAACGCAGTGGCACGCTGCAACGCAGTGTCACGCTGCAACGCAGTGTCACGCTGCAACGCAGTGTCACGCTGCAACGCAGTATCACGCTGAAACGCAGTGTCATGCTGCAACGAAGTGTCACGCTGTTACGCAATGTCACGATGTCACACAGTGTTATGCAAGGTCACGCTGTCACGCAGTCCCACGCTGAGTTGTGGTGTCAAGCAGTCACTATTAGTCACGCAGTGCCACGCTGTCCCGCAGTGTTACGCAGTGTCACGCTGTCAAGCTTGTAACGTTGTCACGCAGTGTTACGCTGCATCGCAGCTGTGTCACGTTGTCACGCAGTGACACACTCTCACGCTGTCGGGCTGTGTAACGCATTGTAGGGTCATGCTCTGACGCAGAGTAACGCTGTGTCAATCTGTCACACAGTGTCACACTGTAACGGCGTCACGAAGTGTAACGCAGGCCAAAGTGTCACGATTTGTCACTCTGCCACGATTGCCACGTTGTCACGCAGTTTCACGCTGTCACGCAGTGTCACGCTTTCAGACAGTGTCACGTTGTCGAGCTGAGTCACGCTGCAACGCAGTGTCACGCTATCACGCAGTGTCACGCTGTCACGCAGTGACTCGCTGGCATGCAATGTTATGCAGTCAGAAGGTGACACGCAGTATCCCGCTGTAATGCAGTTTTACGCAGTCACGATGTGTCACGCAATTTCACGCAGTCTCACGCTGTCACGTAGTTTCACGAAGACTCACGCTCTCACGCAGTGTTACGCTGCAACGTTGTGTCATGCTGTCACGCAATATCACGATGTCACACAGTGTCACGCTGTCATGAATTGTCTCGCAGTCACGATTTGTTACGCAGTATCACGCTTTGACGCAGTGTCACGCAGTGTCACGCTGTCACGAAGAGTCACGCAGTGTCCTACTGTCAAGCAGTGTCACGGTGCATCGCAGCAGTGTCACATTGTCACGAAGGGGCACATTGTAACGCTGTCACGCAGTGTTACACATTGTCACGCTGCCACGTAATGTCACGCGGTCACGCATTGGCCCGCAGTGGCACGCTGTCACGCAGTGTAACACTTTGACGCAGAGTCACACTGTCACGCAGTGTCACGCCGTCACGCAGTGTTACGCAGTGTCAAGATGTCAGGCAGTGTCATGTTGTCACGCTGAGTCACGCTGCAACGCAGTGTAACACAATCACGCAGTGTCACGCTGTCACGCAGTAATTCGCTGTCATGCAATTTCATGCAGTCAGAAGGTGTCACGAAGTATTACGCTGTCATGCAGTTTCACGCAGTCTCGATGTGTCACGCAGTGTCACACTGTCACGCAGTGTCACGCTGTCAGGAAGTGTCACGCTGTCACGCAGTTTCACGCTGTCATGCAGTGTCACGCAGTCCCAATGTGTCACGCAATCGCACGCTGCAGTGTAGAGTCAAGCTGCAACGCAGTGTCACGCTGCAACGCAGTGTCACGTTGCAACGCAGTGTCACGCTGAACCGCAGTGTCGGCCTGCAATGCAATGTCACGATGTAACACAGTGCCACGAAAGGTCACGCTGTCACGCAGTTATTCGCCGTGATGCAATGTCATGCAGCCAGAAGGTGTCACGCAGTATCACGCTGTTGTGCAGTTTTACGCAGTCACGATGTGTCACGCAGTATCACACTGTACGCAGTGTCACGCTGTTAAGCAGTTACACGCTGTCACGCAGTTTCACGCTGTCATGCATCGCCACGCAGTCACAATGTTTCAAGCAATCTCACGCTGCAGCGTATAGTCACGCTGCAACGCAGTGTCATGCTGCAACGCAGTGTCACGCTCAGGGATGTTAACGTTACTTTTAAAAAGTAGCGCGTTACCGCTACCGCTACTTTGGGTGTCTGGTAAAGTACCGCCGCTACTTTACCCCGAATTTGAGAAATGTAACGCGTTACCGTTACTGGTAACGCTGTAACGCCGCTACCGTTACTCCAGTTTTCAAAAAAAATTTGCTGAAAATCCGTGTTTTGCAGTTTCTAAAGGGGAAATAACAAAAAAAAAACGCTTTTAAATTATTATTTTAATATACTTGTATGAAGTACGTACATAACAACTTGAATGGGGTGGGGGTTACGCTGCCCGGCCGCCGGCCGCAGCAATAACAGGCAACTGCGTTGCCGTGTGGCGGCAAAATTTAAACAGACGGGCGCGGGAAAAAGCGAGAAAATGTCGAGTGTGAGTAACGGTAGCGCCGCTACCACGTTACTGCCTCGTGGTAAAGTACCGCCGCTACTTTACTCGTGTTTTTAAAAATGTAACACGTTACCGCTACCGTTACTGAAAATTCCGAGTAAAGTGGTTGCGCGCGTTACTCTGGTAAAGTAGCGTTAACATCCCTGGTCACGCTGCAACGCAGTGTCACGCTGCAACACAGTGTCACCCTGCAATGCAACGTAACGATGTAACACAGTGTCACGCAAGGTCACGCTGTCACGCAAGTTCACGCTGTCACGCAGTGTGACACAGTCACGTTGTGTCACGCAGAATCAAGCAGTGTCACCATATCAGGAAGTGTCACGCAACAACGCAGTGTCACGCTGCAACGCAGTGAAACGCTGAAACGCAGTGACACGCTGCAACGCAGTGTCACGCTGCAAGGCAGTTTCACGCTGAAACGCAGTGTCACGCTGAAACGCAGTGTCACGCTGCAGCGCAGTGTCACGCTTCAACGCACTGTCACCCTGCAATGCAATGTCACTATGTAACACAGTGTCACGCAAGGTCACGCTGTCACGCAGTGTCACACAGTTACGTTGTGTCACAAAGTATCACGCAGTGTCACCCTATCGGAAAGGGTCACGCTTCAACGCAGTTTCACGCTGTCAGGCAAAGTCACGTTGTCACGCTTAGTCACGCTGCAACACAGTGTAACGCAATTACGCAGTGTCACGCTGTCATGAAGTGTCACACTGTCACGCAAATTCACGCTGTCATGCATCGTCACGCAGTCACAATGTGTCACGCAATCTCACGCTGCAGCGCGGAGTCACGCTGCAACGCAGTGTCACGCTACAACGCACTTTCACGCAGCAACGCAGTGTCACGCTGCAATGCAGTGTCCCGCTGCAACGCAGTGGCATGCTTTAACGCATTGTCACGCTGCAACGCATTGGCAAGCTTCAACGCAGTGTCACGCTGCAACGCAGTGGCACGCTGCAACGCAGTGGAAAGCTGCAACGCAGTTGCACGCTGCAACGCAGTGTCACGCTGAATTGCTGTGTCTCGCTGTCACACAATGACACGATGTCACAGAGTGTCACGCAGTCACAATGTGTCATTCATCTCCCGCTGCAACGCAGTGTCACACTGCAACGCAATGTCCTGCTGCAACGCAGAATCACGCTGCAACGCAGTGGCACGCTGCAACGCAGTGTCACGCTGCAACGCAGTGTCACGCTGCACCGCAGTGTCACGCTGCAACGCAGTGTCACGCTGCAACGCAGTATCACGCTGCAACGCAGTATCACGCTAAAACGCAGTGTCATGCTGCAACGAATTGTCACGCTGTTACGCAATGTCACGATGTCACACAGTGTTATACAAGGTCACGCTGTCACGCAGTCCCACGCTGAGTTGTGGTGTCACGCAGTCACTAAAAGTCACGCAGTGCCACGCTGTCCCCCAGTGTTACGCAGTGTCACGCTGTCAAGCTTGTAACGTTTTCACGCTGTGTTACGCTGCATCGCAGCTGTGTCACGTCGTCACGCAGTGACACACTCTCACGCTGTCGGGCTGTGTAACGCATTGTAGGGTCACGCTCTGACGCAGAGTAACGCTGTGTCAATCTGTCACACAGTGTCACACTGTAACGCTGTAAAGAAGTGTAACGCAGGCCAAAGTGTCACGATTTGTCACTCTGCCACGATTGCCACGTTGTCACGCAGCTTCACGCTGTCGCGCAAAGTCACCCTGTAATGCAATAACATGCAGTCACAAAATGTAACGCACTGTCACGCTGTCACGCAGTCTCACGCTGTCACGCAGTGTTACACTGTCACGAAGTGTCACACTGTCACGCAGTGTCACACTGTCACGCAGTGTCACGCTGTCAAGCAGTATCACGCAATCACGCAGTGTCACGCTATCAAGCTTGTGACATTGTCTCGCAGTGTCTCGCTGTCACGCAGTGTCACGCTGTCACAAAGAGTCACACTGTCACGCAGTTACACGCTGACACGCAGTGTTACGCAGTTACACGCTGTTAGGCAGTGTCACGTTGTCACTCTGAGTCAAGCTGCAACGCAGCGTAACGCTATCAAGCAGTGTCACGCTATCACGCAGTGATTAGCTGTCATGCAATGTCATGCAGTCAGAAGGTGTCACGCAGTATCACGCTGTCAAGCAGTTTCACGCAGTCACGATGTATCACGCAGTGTCCCACTGTCACGCAGTGTCCCGCTGCAACGCAGTGTCCCGCTGCAACGCAGTTTCACGCTGCAACGCAGTGTTTCGCTGCAATTCAGTGTGACCCTGCAATGCAATATCACAATGTACCACAGTGTCACGTAAGGTCACGCTGTCACGCAGTGTTACACAGTCACGTTGTGTCAATCAGTATCACGCAGTTTTGCCCTATCAGAAAATGTCACGCTACGAGGCAGTTTCACGCTAAAACGCAGTGTCATGCTGCAACGCAGTGTCACACTGCAACGCAGTGTCCTGCTGCGACGCAGTGTCACGCTGCAACGCAGTGTCACGCAGCAACGCAGTGTCACGCTGCAACGCAGTGTCACGCTGCAAGGAAGTGTCACGCTGCAACGCAGTGTCACGCTGCAACGCAGTGTAACGCTGCAAGGCAGTGTCACGCTGAAACGCAGTGTCATGCTGCAACGCAGTGTCACGCTGTCACTAAATGTCACGATGTCCCACAGTGTTATGCAAGGTCAAGTTGTCACGCGGTGTCACACAGTCACGAACTCTCACGCAGTGTCACGTAGTGTTACGCTTTCATGCTGCGTCACGCTGTCCCGCAGTGTCACGCAGTGTCATTTTGTTACGCAGTGTTACGCAGTGTCACGCTGTGACACAGTGTCACGCAGTTTCACGCTGAAACGCAGGGTCACGCTCTGACACAGTGTCACGCTGTCGCACAGTGTCACGCAGTGTCACGCTGCAACGCAGTGTCACGCTGCAACGCAGTGTCACGCTGCAACGCAGTGTCACGCTGCAACGCAGTGCCACGCTGCAGCGCAGTGTCACCCTGCAATGCAACGTAACGATGTAACACAGTGTCACTTAAGGTCACGCTGTCACGCAGTGTCACACAGTTACGTTGTGTCACGCAGTATCACGCTGTGTCACCCTATCAGAGAGTGTCACCCTATCAGAAAGTCGCACGGAGTAACGCAGTGTCACGCTGTCAGGCAGTGTCACGTTGTCACTTTTAGTCACGCTGCAACACAGTGTAACGCAATCACGCAGTGTCACGCTGTCACGCAGTTATTCGCTGTCATGCAATGTCATGCAGTCAGAACGTGTCACACAGTATCACGCTGTCATGCAGTTTTACGCAGTCACGATGTGTCACGCAGTATCACACAGTCACGCAGTGTCACGCTGTCAAGCAGTGTCACGCTGTAACACAAATTCACGCTGTCATGCATCGTCACGCAGTCACAATGTGTCACGCAATCTCACGCTGCAGCGCAGAGTCACGCTGCAACGCAGTGTCACGCTCCAACGCCGTTTCACGCAGCAACGCAGTGTCACGCTGCAATGCAGTGTCCCGCTGCAACGCATTGGCTTGCTTTAACGCATTGTCACGCTGCAACGCAGTGTCACGCTGCAAAGCAGTATCACGCTGAAACGCAGTGTCATACTGCAACGCAGTGTCACGCTGTTACGCAATTTTACGATGTCACACATTGTTATGCAAGGTCTCGCTGTCACGCAGTGTCACACAGTCACGAATTGTCACGCATAGACCCGCTGTCACGAAGTCTCACACAGTCACGTTGTGTAACGCAGTATCACGCAGTTTCATCCTATCAGGAAGTGTCACGCTGCGACGCAGTGTCACGCTGCAACGCATTGTCACGCTGTCTCGCAGTGTCAAGCTGTCATGAAGCGTCACGCTGTCACGCAGTGTCACGCTGCAAAGTAGTATCACGGTGCAACACAGTCTCACGCTTCAACGCAGGGTCACGCTGTCAAGCAGTGTCACGCAGCAACGCAGTGTAACGGTGCAACACAGTGTCACGCTCCCGAGCATTGTCAGGCTGTCATGCAGTTTCACGCAGTCACGATGTGTCACGCAGTGTCACGCTGCAACGCAGGATCACGCTGCAACACAGTGTCATGCTGTCCCGCTGTATCACGCAGTGTCACGCAGTGTCACGCAGTCAAAAAGTGTCGCGCAGTGTCACGCTGTCACGAAGTGTCACGCTGCAATGCAGTGTGACGCAGTCACGATGTTTAACGCGGTGTCACGCTGTCACGCAGTGTCAGGCTGTCATGCAGTGTCACCTTGCAACGCAGTGGCACGCTGCAACGCAGTATCACGCAGCAAGGAAGTGTCACGCTGCAACGCAGTGTCACGCTGAAACGCAGTGTCACGCTGCAAGGCAGTGTCACGCTGGAACGCAGTGTCATGCTGCAACGCAGTGTCACGCTGTCACTGAATGTCGAGATGTCCCACAGTGTTATGCAAGGTCGCGCTGTCACGTAGTGTCACACAGTCACGAATTGTCACGCAGTGTCACGTAGTGTCACGCTCTTTTGCTGCGTCACGCTGTCCCGCAGTGTCACGCAGTTGCACGTTGTTTCGCAGTGTTACGCAGTGTCACGCTGTGACACAGTGTCACGCAGTTTCACGCTGAAACGCAGGGTCACGCTCTGACACAGTGTCACGCTGTCGCACAGTGTCACGCAGTGTCACGCTGCAACGCAGTGTCACGCTGCAACGCAGTGCCACGCTGCAGCGCAGTGTCACCCTGCAATGCAACGTAACGATGTAACACAGTGTCACGCAAGGTCACGCTGTCACGCAGTGTGACACAGTCACGTTGTGTCACGCAGTATCACGCAGTGTGACCATATCAGGGAGTGTCACGCTGCAACGCAGTGTCACGCTGCAACTCTGGGTCACGCTGCAACGCAGTGTCACGCTGCAAGGCAGTTTCACGCTGGAACGAAGTGTCACGCTGAAACGCAGTGTCACGCTACTAGGCAATTTCACGCTTCAACGCTGTGTCACCCTGCAATGCAATGTCACGATGTATTACAGTGTCACTTAAGGTCACGCTGTCACGCAGTGTCACACAGTTACGTCGTGTCACGCAGTATCACGCTGTGTCACCCTATCAGAGAGTGTCACCCTATCAGAAAGTGTCACGCTGCAACGCAGTGTCACGCTGTCAGGCAGTGTCACGTTGTCACGCTTAGTCACGCTACAAAACAGTGTAACGCAATCACGCAGTGTCACGCTGTCACGCAGTTTTACGCAGTCAAGATGTGTCACGCAGTATTACATAGTCACGCAGTGTCACGCTGTCAAGCAGTGTCACGCTGTCACACAAATTCACGCTGTCATGCATCGTCACGCAGTCACAATGTGTCACGCAATCTCACGCTGCAGCGCAGAGTCACGCTGCAACGCAGTGTCACGCTCCAACGCAGTTTCACGCAGCAACGCAGTGTCAAGCTGCAATGCAGTGTCCCGCTGCAACGCAGTGGCATGCTCTAACGCATTGTCACGCTGCAACGCAGTGTCACGCTGCAACGCAGTGTCACCCTGCAATGCAACGTAACAATGAAAAACAGTGTCACGCAAGGCCACGCTGTCACGCAGTGTAACACAGTTACGTTGTGTCACGCAGTATCACGCAGTTTTACCCTATCAGGTAGTGTCACGCTGCAACGCAGTGTCACGCTGCAACTCAGGGTCACGCTGCAACGCAGTGGCAGGCTGCAACGTTGTGTCACGCTGCAAGGCAGTGTCACGCTGAAACGCAGTGTCACGCTAAAACGCAGGGTCACGCTGCAAGGCAGTGTCACGCTGAAAGGCAGGGTCTTGCTGCAACGCAATGTCACGCTGCATCGTATTGTCAGGCTGCAACACAGTGTTACGCTGCAAAGCAGTGTCACGCTGCAACGCAGTATCACGCTGAAACGCAGTGTCATACTGCAACGCAGTGTCACGCTGTTACGCAATTTTACGATGTCACACAGTGTTATGCAAGGTCACGCTGTCTCGCAGTGTCACACAGTCACGAATTGTCACGCAAAGACCCGCTGTCACGAAGACTCACAGAGTCACGTTGTGTAACGCAGTATCACGCAGTTTCATCCTATCAGGAAGTGTCACGCTGCGACGCAGTGTCACGCTGCAACGCATTGTCACGCTGTCTCGCAGTGTCAAGCTGTCATGCAGCGTCACGCTGTCACGCAGTGTCACGCTGCAAAGTAGTATCACGGTGCAACACAGTCTCACGCTTCAACGCAGGGTCACGCTGTCAAGCAGTGTCACGCAGCAACGCAGTGTCACGCTGCAACACAGTGTCACGCTCTCGAGCATTGTCAGGTTGTCATGCAGTGTCACGCAGTCACGATGTGTCACGCAGTGTCACGCTGCAACGCAGGATCACGCTGCAACACAGTGTCATGCTGTCCGGCTGTATCACGCAGTGTCACGCAGTGTCACGCAGTCAAAAAGTGTCGCGCAGTGTCACGCTGTCACGAAGTGTCACGCTGTAATGCAGTGTGACGCAGTCACGATGTTTAACGCAGTGTCACGCTGTCACGCAGTGTCAGGCTGTCATGCAGTGTCACCCTGCATCGCAGTAGCACGCTGCAACGCAGTGTCACGCTGCAACGCCGTGTTACGCTGCAACGCAGTGTCACGCTGTCCCACAGTGTCACACTGTCACGCAATGTCACGATGTCACACAGTGTCACGCAAAGACCCACTGTCACGCAGTGTCACACAGTCACGTTGTGTAACGCAGTATCACGCAGTGTCATCCTATCAGGAAGTGTTACGCTGCGACGCAGTGTCACGCTGCAACGCAGTGTCACGCTGTTTCCCAGTGTCAAGCTGTCATGCAGTGTCACACAGTCACGTTGTGTAACGCAGTATCACGCAGTGTCATCCTATCAGGAAGTGTCACGCTGCGACGCAGTGTCACGCTGCAACGCAGTGTCACGCTGTTTCGCAGTGTCAAGCTGTTATGCAGTGTCACGCAGTGTCACGAAGTCACAATGTGTCACGCAATCTCATGCTGCAACGCCCGGTCACGCCACAACGCAGTGTCTTGCTGCATCGCGGAGTCACGCTGCAACGCAGTGTCAGGCTGCAAAGCAGTGGCACGCTGCAACGCAGAGTCACGCTGCACCGCAGTGTCACGCTGCAACCCAGTGTCACGCTGCAACGCAGTGTCACGCTGCAACGCAGTTTTACGCTGCAACGCAGTGTGACGCAGCAACGCAGTGTCATGGTGCAACGCAATGTCAGGATGTCACACAGTGTTACGCAAGGAACCGCTGTCACGCAGTGTCACACAGTCACGTTGTGTGACGCAGTATCACGCAGTGTCATCCTATCAGGAAGTGTCACGCTGCGACGCAGTATCACGCTGCAACGCAGTCTTACGCTGCAACGCAGTGTCACGCCGCAACGCAGAGTCACGCTTCAACGCAGTGTCACGATGCAACGCAGCGTGACGCTGCAACGCAGTGTCACGCGGCGACGCAGTTTCACGCTGCAACGCAGTGTCACGCTGTCTCGCAGTGTCACGCTGTCTCGCAGTGTCAAGCTTTTATGCAGTTTCACGCTGTCACGCAGTGTCACGCTGAAACGTAGTAACACGGTGCAACACAGTCTCACGCTTTAACGCAGGGTCACGCTGTCACGCAATGTCATGTTGTGACACATTGTCACTCTGTCATGCAGTGTCACGCAGTCACAAATTGTCACGCAGTGTCACGTAGTGTCACGCTGTCACGCAGTGTCAGGCAATGTCACGATGTCACACAGTATCACGCAGTGTAACGCTGTCATTCGGTGTCACGCAAGATCACGCTGTACGCAGTGTCACGTAGTGTCACGCTGTCGAGTAGTATCACGCTGTCTCGCAGTGTCACAATATCACGCAGTGTCAGCCTGTCACGCAGTGTCACGCTGTAATGCAATTTCATGCAGTCACGGAGGGTCACGCAATGTCACACTGTCAAGCAGTGTCACGCTGCAACGCAGTGTCACGCTGCAAAACATTGTCACGTTGTCACGGAATGACACACTGTCACGCTGTCAGGCTGTGTTACCCAATGGCACCCTTCATCACGGTGTCAAGCTGTCACTCAGTGTAACGCAGTCACGCAGTTCACGCAGTCACTTATTCTCAAGCTGTGTCACGCTGTAACGCAGTGTCTTGCTGTCACTTAATGTTACGATGTCACGCAGTGTCACGCGGTCGTACAGTGTCACCTAGCCACGAAGTGTCACTTACGGCAACGCCTTCACGCAATGTCACGATGTCACACAGATTCACGCTGTCTTGCAGTGTTAAGCAGTCACAAATTGTCACGCAGTGGCACGCTGTTAGACAGTGTCACGCCGGTACGCAGTGTCACGCTGCAACGCAGTGTCACGCTGCAACCCAGTGTCACGCTACAACGCAATGTCACGATGTCAAACAGTGTCACGCAAGGACCCGCTGTCACGCAGTGTCAGACAGTCACGTTGTGTAACGCAGTACCACGCATTGTCATCCTATCAGGAAGTGTCACGCTGCGACGCAGTGTCACGCTGCAACGCAGTGTCACGCTGTCTCGCAGTGTCAAGCTGTCATGCAGCGTAACGCTGTCATGCAGTGTCACGCTGCAAAGTAGTATCACGGTGCAACACAGTCTCACGCTTCAACGCAGGGTCACGCTGTCACGCAATGTCACGTTGTGACACATTGTCACTTTGTCATGCAGTGTCACGCAGTAGCAAATTGTCACGCAGTGTCACGTAGCGTCACGCTGTCACGCAGTGTCAGGCAATGTCACGATGTCAGACAGTGTCACGCAGTGTCACGCTGTCATACAGTGTCACGCAATGTCACGCTGTCTGCAGTGTCACGCAGTGTTACGCTGTCGAGCAGTATCACGCTGACTCGCAGTGTCACAATGTCACGCAGTGTAACGCTGTCATGTGGTGTCATGCAGTCACAAAGTATCACGCAGTCGCAGGTTTAAGGTTTATGTCCTCGCGTATTGATCCCGCATAGTTTCAGCTCGAGTGGTGACACTGGCTTGCAAAGATAACTCATGTTAAAAGGAACAAGTGCCTCAACCACAAAGACGCACTGTAGCCTAGAAGTAAGTTTCATACCGTGTCTTTGGGTTTGGTCCCGCATAGTTTCAGCTCGATTAGTGACAAAGACTACAAAAGATTATCTTTTATAACAGAAATCAATAGCCTGAAAAATAAAATCGTATTTTCGCATTGGAAAAAGCAGTAATTAGTGATTCTAGGCCTGTCGTATTGATTGTCGACAGTTTTAGCTCGATTGAAAAAGTAACTCCAAAAGAGAATTCTCGTGTCCCAAGATATGACGAGCCGAAACACAAAATCTTATTTTCGCATTGATTTATGCCAAAGAGCATAATTTAAGACCAAGCATTGTGATGTCGCATAGTTTTAGCTTAATTTGAGACACTGAATTTCAAAGACAATGCAAACCACCAGACACAAGTGCGTTAAACACAAAATCCTTTTTTTTTTTGTACTGACATGAAAAGCGTGTTTTTGGGCCTGGCTTTTTGGTCCCGCATAGTTGCAGCTCGATACGTGACACCGACTTACAAAGATAGTTAAAGTCATAAGAAACAAGTGCCACAACCACAAAGTCTTCATTTTTGCATAGAAAAAGGCTGAAAAGCCTGTTTTCTTGGCCTGGCCTGTTGGTCCCGCATAGTTTCAGCTTGATTGGCGATACCGACATATAAAGGTAATTCATGTCACAAGATTAACGTGCCTCTACCACAAAAAGGCATTTTTGCCTAGAAATAAGCTGAAAACCGTGTTTTTTGACCTGTCCTGTTTGTTTCGCATAGTTTTAGCTTAATTGGTGACAAAAGATACAAAGGTAATCATTAATCACAAGACACAAGTGCCTCAAACAAAAAGGCACATTTTCCTTTGGAAAAGGAATAAAAAGTGCATTTTAAGGCCTGGCCTGTTAATCCCGCATAGTTCCGGCTTTATTTGTAACAACTACTTACAAAGATAAATCTTGTCACAGAGTATCGTGCTGTTAAGCAGTGTCACGCATTGTCACGCAGCCACGTTTGTCACGCTCTCACGCAATGTCACGCTGTCATGCAGTGTCACGGTGTCATACAGTGAGTGTGACGCAGTCATGAAGAGTCATGCTGTAAAGCATTGTCACGCAGTGTCACCTGTAACGCAGTGTCACGCTTTCACGCAGTGTCACGCTGCCGTGTAGTGTCATCCAGACACGAAGTGTCACGTTGTCACGCAGAGTCATAATGTCACACAGTGTCACGCTGTCATGCAGTGTCACGGTGCCACGAAGTGTCACGAAGTGTCACGAAGCGTCAGGCTACCACGCAGTGTCACGCAGTGTCATGCTGTCACGCAGTTTCACGCTGCAACTCAGTGTCTCGCTACAAGGCAATCTCACGCTGCAATGCAGTGTCACGCTGGCACGCAATGTCACGCTGTCACGCAGTGTCTCGCAAAGTAACGCTGTCACGCATTGTCACGCGGTGTCACGCTGTCACGCAGTGTCACGCAGTGTCAAGCGTTGTCACGCAGTGTCACGCGGTGTCATGCTGTCACGCAGTGTCACGCAGTCACGATGTATCATGCAGTGTCACGCTGCAACGCTGGATCACGCTGCAACGCAGTGTCACGTTGTGACGCAATGACACACTGTCACGCTGTCAGGCTGTGTTACGCAATGTCACGCTTCAACACAGTGGCAAGCTGTTACTCAGTGTAACGCAGTCACGCAGTTCACGCAGTCACTTATTGTCAAGCTGTGTCACGGTGTCACGCAGTGTCTCTCTGGCACTCAGTGTTACGCCGTTACCCAGTGGCGCGCTGTCACACAGAGTCAAGCTGTCTTGCAGTGTCATGTTACACGCGGTTTTTTGTTAGCGCAATCGGCTGGCCGGACGCGGTCTGCCGGACGCGCTGAGTAGGGGTGAGTCGGGGAGCGCCGGACATGTAGGCAACCCAACTCCCCCCCGCGTCCGATCAGCTGGACGTAGTACTGCTGCCGGCCACCGGGCCGTGCAACAACGCACGCGTCGCATCCCCACCGTTCCCCTCCCCCCTCTCGCGGTGCATGCCGGGACGAGGGCGACGGGAAGCCGGTCTTTTTCACGGGGACTGTTCACCAGGAGTGGGTGTTAATCGGATTGTTTTACTCGGGAAATTGTGAGACGAGTTTCGCACTGTCTTGTGCTTGGAAGTCTAAGAACTTAGTTCAATCCTTGATAATCCCGGTGTTGCCGGTGACTTTGACTATATTCCCAAGGCGTGCTGGAACTTTAACTCTGGTGAGTCCATCTCGTAAAAAACTGTTCTCCTTTTGGGTCCATCTTTGCAGTGTCGCGTCCCAGACGTTCATGGCTACTGTGCGTTTGTTTTGTCAGGAATCTTGTTAAAGTGATGATGAGCGGCTAGAGTACCCGTGTGGGAGTGAGGGCGTCTGTGGCGGCTAAGATGTCCAAGTGATGTAGCAGAGCAGCGAGGCAGCCGGCTCGGGAAGCCGCCATGCGGCCCCGGCCATGGCCAGAACAACCGGCCTAGCCCACTCCAGCAACAGCGTGTGATGCCAGCCAGCCAGCATCGTCTCTAATTGGAAGGCACGGCGGGTGACAGCACCCAAATCCCGCCAATTGCTAACATCTTTACCATCATCTGTGCCAGTTGTGGTTCCAGTGTACTGAGTA
>CM060087.1:1215224-1232049 GCA_030522485.1 Stenchaetothrips biformis | reverse complement strand
TAGGAAATGGGGGGAAGTGGGATGTGGGAAGTGAGATGTGGGAAGTGGCCATCTCAATGGCGGCCTAGCAGTCTCGAGGCATGTGGAAATGGGAGTAAGTGGGATGTGGGAAGTGGCCAGCTCAATGGTCGTCCTATACCTAGGAGTTGAGGATGAATTAAATCTGATGATATACATGACGACTAGCTTACCTCTCTTCCCAGGATCTGGACCAGGGTACCAGCGCCAGTCGGGAAGCCCTAGAGCCTAGGTGCCAAGGTGCTCCGCACGTTGGTGTCTTTCGCCACTATGAGTCGTCGTTCGCTTTCAAATTGCACCAGGTTGTGTGGCAATTCTGCCGACCCGAAAACGCAATTAATGTGGAGTTCGGACAATGTTTCTGCTGCCCCCATAAGAACCTTTAGCAGCTGCGAGGCCGCCGGGAGAAGATCGCACGCACAGTGGGCCAGAAGACGGCGCAGGCGGCCAAAAACTGTAGACGCCTTTTGAGCTTCTAAGTTCTCTAAATGAGACCTCGAACCGAACCGTGACCCCACCAATCGGATTGCTCTCCGGACAAAAAAATCCATTGGAGGGGTCACACGCTCGTTTCAAGTCCTGTTTCGCGGACTTGGAGGGCAAAAGGCGTTTAGAGTTTTGACCGCCTGTGGCCGGCCTTCTGGCCCACTGTGCGCCGTGCTGGCTGTTTGAGACTCCGCGGTGCCGGTGAGGCTAGACGTGGCACGGCTGGGAGGATTCGAGATTTCCAGGAAGTGGCCGGCTTTAAGGCGACGTAGCATTCCTTATATCCACCCTCCACAGTCGCCGCCACCTCTACCTTCATGAGCATGAATCAGAAGCAGCCACCAAGACGGTCTTCACCGGCCATGCGCTAACGCCGCACAGTGGGCCAGAAGACCGGCGCAGGCGACCAATAACTGTATAGGACGCGTTTGAGCTCCGGAGTTAGCTAAATAGGAATCAAACCGAACGTGTGGAACCCGCACAAATGGATTCTCTCGTGCGGTGAGCAATCCATTGGAGGGGTCTACTTGTTTGTTTCGAGTCCCCTTTAGCGAATCTGGATCTCAAAACCCGTCCGGGGTTTTGACCTCTACTGTGCGACGGGTGCTCATTGTGGCAGCAGAGCGACCAAGTTTAATTCCGCAGTGTTCAGGGCGTACTCCTACTCACCAATCTGCATAGCACTCCGTCCTGGTCGTGGGCGCTTGGTATCCATGTTCACTGCGTTGTCCGCACACTGCGGTCTTACACGTCTTCTTCTCACTACTCGGTGAAGACTACTGATATCGAGACCCAGTACTTGTTGGGACGACGCACTTGTGGGGACGATGTTATTGTAGGGCCGACGGTCCTGATTTGGCGGGGGGGGGGGGGGGGAAACCACTGACGCTGCCTTTAGAATAGGGGGACAAAACCTGCTCCCTTTGAACTTGCTCTTTAAACAACACCATGTCACCTCAGGTGCAGTGATGGCAATTTCCTATCCACGGGAAAGCGTCCAGCGTGGTGCATGGCATGCATCTAGCAGGTCGATTGGCATACGTGCAGGTTGGTATAGGCCTGGGCGATTTAATTGGCATTCATCGGTAATCGGCCCGATGAATAAAATTAATCGCGATTAAGTGTCGATTAGCGGTTCGGTAATCGGTCAATCGAAACAAACGCTAACGATTTCTAACGAGAAATCTCGATTAATCGACTTTAAATTAATCGGAACATGCCGCGATTTAATCGAAATGAGCCGATTAATTAGAAGAAAATTATTAAATAAATGGCTCAAGGCGGCGGGTAGAGAAGGCGAAACACGACCAACGCCTCGCTCTGGCAAGCTTGATTTATCCCTTGCCCCGTTTCCAGTCAGCCCTGCCCAGTTGCACAGGCGATCGTGCGCGATCAGGATCCTGGCTCTGCTTGTTCCGAACGACCGGAACGGAAGGGTATCACGATAACCAAATTTACTAATAAATCGATAAAGCGACGATTAACTGATAATGCGGTCATCGTTAATTAATCGTTCATACACCCGATTACCGAACCGCTAATCGGAGGTCCGCAAAAATCGTCCGATTATCAAAATAATCGCGATTACTTTCGATTAGTCGATTAATCGCCCAGGCCTCGGCTGGTATATGAATGACGAGGTCCTTCCACAATAACTTATTCTTTGTTACGTTTCGCAACCTTTTACAGACCAGCTCACATCGAACCCAATCAAGCGGGTCACAATAAGATAGAACCAACAGGAGAACTTCGTCCCGGAACGCTGAGAAGTGAATGTGGCCATCGGGAAGGCTGACACGACACGAGGAATGATCCTACACCTCGCACACCTGCAGACCACCAGCAAGCCACGCCCGAGTCCCAACCAAGTCCAGAGTCCCAACAAGTTCCAGTCCCAACTAGTCCAACCGATTCCGCTACGCAGACGCATCAGCCGGGTTTGGACGCCTGACCATCGAGCGAGTGATGGAGAGAGAGAGAGAAGAGAGAGAGAGAGAGTTGTGGGAGAGGAGAGAGAGAGAGTAGGAGAGAGAGAGAGAGAGAGAGGGGGGGGGGGGGGTTGGCTCCGGGATTCAAAGCTAGCTATCGGTGTCGGATTGTCAAACCGGTTGCTTCCGTGATCTCGGCCCGGACCAAGATCAATAAGCAACCCGGCCGAATGTGAGACCACTGTGCGCAGACTTTCTTATGTGATCAAAATGGTATTTAACAAGTAACAGAATGAAAATAAAAATTTCTCATCCATTTTTACCTGTGACTAGCATCTCCATCTCAGACTCGCCTCACACCCAACACATATTTAAATAATGTGAACATTCCATAGATTGGTGTCTGTAACTCGCACAATTATCAGTTAAAGGACAAATTGCAGTCGAAGGGTCTTCCAATGTCGATTTCAACCACCCGAGCACTGCAGCTTGCTGCCCTGGGCGCCTGCGTGGTGGTCAGGGTAGGCCAGCCCGCACGTCCATCTGCGTATCAAGTTGGGCCTACCCTAACAAACGACAGGACGCCAATAGAGGTTTTTTCAACAACTTGGGAAGGCCTCATTTGCATGTCGCATTTCGTCCCTTCTTGAAACGCTGTCTTGTCCAGTGTGCCCCGGCACTTATTACTTTCGGTCGCGCAAGATTCGGGTCCATTGGGACGGTCGCTAGTACCGCAGTACCAGCATGTCCGGGGTAAGGAGATCAAGCACTCCGGGTTGTTGCGATCATTCCTGCGATGCGCGCGCAGTGCGCACACCGCAACCGCCCTTGCAGCCTCCTTGAAGTGGCATACGAGACGGCCGCGTAGGTTTTCGGGACACCGTTGGTTCAACTGCAACTGCAAGCGCATGCACACAAACGGAGCCAGGTGAAGTCACATCCTTGCAGTGCCCTTCCAACCCCCAGAGTGCTTTTGCGACCGAAGACCTTCGGAAGACAAGTACAGGATCCGCCGCATGCAGCGCACCACCACCACCACCGCAGATAGCACTTGAGTCCTTTTTTTGCAGGTGACGGCAGGCCGAGGGGGAAACCACTCTTAAAACCTGTGACCCGACTATTACGTCTATGACGCTCTACTACGCCTCAAAATTTTAGGAATTTAGCCGGAAACAGACCAAAAAAACCCTAAAATAGATCAAATTTGAAACATTTCGGCTATTACGCTACTATTACGCACACTATTACGCGTGCTATTACGGACAGAGTGACCCGACTATTACGCGACAAGCGCTTTTCCCCTCGCGGCAGGCCGTGCCGTTCCGTGCGACGGCCTATCGCCCCCACCGCTAAAGCCATGGTGGCCAGCGCAGCAACGCTACACACGCTCGACTTTTTTCGTGCATGGAATGTCACCGTTGACGCTTCTCAATGCTGTGGGGATGGACTTCATGCCTCACGATGTTGTGCTCAGTTACAGCTAAATGGTCGCATCAAGAAAGGGTAGGGGTGGAGTGGGTGAAGCAATTCGAATCCAAGACGTACTGAACATGGCCTTGTGAGGACAGGGTGAAGCAGGCGGGTGCTGGACTCGGTTCTAATTGGCGGTGGTGAACGCCCCAAAAGGCTGCTCTCACCGCCAATTGGGTGCGGTGCGGCCTAGTGCCCCGGCCCACCGAGAAAATATCCCCCCTTGTACGGACGGTTTGTCATGCCGTTGCAATGCAAGTATGGCAGTTACCGGGCCCAAAATGGCGGACGACCAATTGCGGTCTAGCCTCTCAAGTTCAAGGGGCTGAGCAGAGCGCCCACCGCGCGGCGGTGCGTGTGGGTTGCCTATCGCCCGGTCCGCAGGCGGCCATATGTCCTTGCTTGCGTCAGCCTGCACGTCACAGTGCAATGCCGCCAGTTCAACGCTGCCAGAGGAAACGGAAGTAGAATCTGCTACATCGAAAGAAAAGGGGGGGGGGGGTGTCTCACGTAGCCTCACACCGACTTTGTACACGTTGTCCCAATACGACGCCCTTGTTGCCATGGTTACGTCGCGCTGGCATGCCTTTTCTGACTGTCATCGCGCGCGTATCGAAAAGGTTTCGGAGAGCCATCAAACAAGCGTTTGTACGGGAACAAACGGTAGGAAGCATAGCTTCGAGGTTCAATTGCACAGAGTAATGCCATCGGATGTGACCGATACCACCTTTGCCGCAGCCGATGGCCGAGGTCGCGTGTCCTGTACAGCCCTGCCAGGCGCAGTGCCGTCGTCGCTGCTGCCGAACATATGACGCGGCGAGGCGGGTGTGGCGGCGCATCACGGGGCGAGAAAGGTACGTGTGTGCAAGGTGTGCCTCGGACCACACACTCCAAGCAGGCTTGCTCAGCGTGCGCTACCAGTCATAGAGTTGATGACCACTGTATGAAACTGACTTTTAGGGTGCTCCCACACTGTTCACATCACATCACATCACATCACATCACAGCACGGCCTCACTTTACTGAGTGAGCCTGGGCCTGGTCTGTCTCGCATCACAATCACATCACATCCCACCATCACATCACATGACATGACAGCACATCACATCACATCACGGTGTAATGGGAACCGCTCTCAAGCACAAAAACGCCGCCGTGGCCTGGTTGCGGTTGATAAAATGCAGAAATCGGCACTATTGAAGGAAATAGCAATTTTCTTTATCCTTTTATAATATATCCTTTAAATCGTGTCAAGTAAACGCTGTTCACCGCCGAGAGCTCGGCGACGTAGTTCACCCTATACCCGACAGATGGCGCTTGCGCTTACACGAAGTAGTCCACGCGATAAAGCGATAATAGGAGCTTCTTGGTAATTGATCGGTCGTTTCGGGTAAAATTATCTATTTTAAAAAACAATATTATATTTTATTGAAGCATCTTATACGATTAACACGAAAGGAAAAGAGCGGAGTGATCCGCATGAAGTTCCCAGTTGCCTCGGCCAATCAGGGCTCGGCCAAATCAGGGCTCGGCAAAGACTCAACAGCGCGCATTGTTGCAGAATCCGAATCTCGAACCGTCATCCATCGCTAAACTGTGGGCGTGCGATTGAATTCAATCAAATCTTGTTCGTTAAACGTCCGTTAGTCATTCGTGCGATCAAAAGTTTTGAAGTTTCGCAGTATACAGGTAAGTATTTTTTAAAAATCTCCTGAAAAGCGGAGCGGTGAGACTTTCGCGTCGAGTAGGACACAGGCCCCCGCGCGTTTCCCAGGCCCAACCTGGTATTGTTATTTGACAATGGTCGGGTCGTTTCATCCTCCGTAACTTCGCCGGTGGATATTTTCTTTCCGGCAATCCACTGCTGGTTAATTCCAATCGCCGTGCCAAACAGGTGGCCCGTGCACCTTGCATTCGGAACTTGCGGTACCGTGAACTAGTGGTTACTTTCAATGAGGTTTGTGATATATTCTCGTTTAAACGGTGTTCACACGTTGCTTTTGCGTGCAATCCAGTCGCATTCAATAAAAAATCTGTCGCCTTGTTGGCGCCGGAGCTCCCTTCGAAGCCCTTCCTTTCTGGCGCTGACGTAGACGCGAGATCTCGCTTTGTCGCGGGGTATCGGGAGTGACATCCCAACAGTTGGTAGTGGTTGTTATTGTACTTCCTCGGTCTTGTCGTCTGCTCACTTGTTGGTCAAAGCAGCTTCGGATTTTTCTGTGATGGATTTTTACAGCCTAAATCAGCATCAGTGCCCCGAGCCCTGTCCACCAATACGGAGTGTCACAGATATGTTGCATGTTGCATGTTTTTTTACAAGGGTGTTAGTTTTAGTGGAGTTTGATTGTTAAAATCGTTATTGTTGGTTTTCTATCAGTATGGTGTGAATTACTTGAATGTCTTGTGTGGTTTAGATTTTCTCAGCTGATGTTCAAAAATGGGATACTTTGATCACTTGTTTTTGTTTCTTTCGCTTCATGTCTCAGTTAGTTATTTATGGTCTCAGTGTCGAGCCAAGCCGTCTTTCTATGTTGCCAGCACAGCGTTCCTCAGTTATCTCCATCTCTCCACATAAGGTCAAGTTACGAGTCCATTGTGAGCCTTTACTGCCATCACTACACTGCAGATATTTCAGATAAGTACTCAACTTCAAACGCAAGGTTTAAGTGAAGTACAACCTTACTTAATCCGAGGTGTTCCCAGCCAGAATCAGGATGTCGAACCAGATCGTCATTGGTGAGATGATATTGCCTGTGGTGTCTAATACGACATCGATTAGGTATTAATTTTAATGTTGATATTGATTTGTTATCAATTTGGCATTGAAATTGACCGATGTTGATCTGGTTTGACATCCTTATTCTGGCTGGGTTGGTGTTGCGCTATGTTCTAACAGTCCTCTTGTCTATTCCACAGTCACTCCACAACATTCTCATTCCTGACCATAACTCATCATGCCATTGCCAAATTTAAATGTTGCACAATTCGTTCATATCACACTCCTTACTTTTCCTAGTGTTTGGTGTTCGTGTTCCATTCTGTTGATTCCCTCGATTCCCAGGCTCTCCACCGTCATTCCATGCACCATTTCATTGTTTATTTTAGTGAGCAAATTCTTTTATTGGCGATGACATTTTTTGACATCTTTATTTTTCTTAGGTATGGATCCCATGAAGCGTGAGAAACTTTTTTCACGAGTCACCTAAGTGGATTCTGTGTCAGCTGGGCTTCACAAGTTAGACCTGAAATGCAGCTCATTACGCTATTGGCCTTGGCCAAGAAGAGAAAGGCAGCTCTTGGAGCAGTGAAGTTGAGAAGTGAGTATAATCAGGATTATTTCAAGAATAGGATGGGATTGGTTGATAGGAAAACCTCATCATGTCATGTTTTATTCTTGAATTGCAGAATTTCGCATGAGCCTACATAGTAGACTGAAGGCTGTCAAGGTGCGACCTACGAAGCTCCTCCTCTTGCAGCAGCTTTTCCGACAATTGGACAGAAACAAGAGTGTCAGGAGAAGCATCTCATGCTGTAGAAAGAAAAAGAAGAGAAGATGGTGGGTCAGACCTATCTTCAAAAACCATACCTCAGATGGAGCTTGGTTCAAATTGATTCCAAAAATGAGAAAGGATGACACAGATAAATTCTACAACTTCTTTCGCATGAATGCGGAAAGTTTTGATTTTCTGCTGGAAATGGTCCAGCCTCATATAGCCAAAAAGAATACCCTTTTTAGGGAAGCTGTTTGTGCAGGAGAAAGATTGGCAATCACATTACGGTAAGGTTTCATAATTTTACTCTAAGAAATGCTATTGGTATTCAGCATGTTTTTTGTTATTCTATCAGATACTTATTTTCTTCACGTACTTTGCGGACGGAGGACAGTTTCATATCTCTTTCTACCTTTTTCTTGTCTCCGATCAGCTTATTTCTGAAATTGTTTTTGAGACGTCAATTGTGATATGGGAAGCATTGGAACCCATTGTTTTTGAACCATTGAACGAAGAAACGTGGCTTAGGGTGGCCTCAGAATATGAAGTAATGTGGAAAATGCCGCATTGCATTGGCGGCATTGATGGCAAACATTGCTTCTTAAAAGTAAGTATTGGTGCATAACAAGGGGAGACAAACTTCTTATTATTAACCTTTGAAAGTACGCCCTCATCATTTTGACACATTTTTTCAGGCTCCTGCTCACAGTGGGTCCCGATTTTTCTCCTTCAAACACCGTTTCAGTCTCATTCTAATGGCTGTTGCTGATGCGAAGAGGAAATTTATCATGGTTGACGTTGGAGCGAGTGGTCGCAGAGGAGATGGGAATGTTTTCCATGCCTCAGTTTTTGGGGAAATGCTTCAGAGAGGCTCTCTGAATATACCACCTCCCTGCCCTTTTGCAGGTGTAGAAGGGAATCTACCTTTTTTCCTGATTGGGGATGGTGCTTTTGAAAGGAGCGAAAACCTCCTCAACCCATTTACCAGAAAGGGTGGTATTTTTGAATGCCCCAGAGCGGGTCTTCAATAGCAGATTTTCTGGTGCAAGACACTGCATTGAGGATGCGTTCGGAATCCACTATGAACGCTTTGGTGTTTTCAGTAAGGCATTGGAGGTGTCCAAAACTTGTGCAAGAAAAGTCATTCTGGCATGTTGTGCGCTGCACAACATGCACTTGATGGACATGGACAGCATTTCGCCAAAGTGGAACAGACCTGAACCACACTTGTATTTGCATACAGAAGATGAAAAAGGAAATCTAATTCCGGAAGATACAAGTATGAAAATCCAGAAGAGAAAACCAAAGCTTTGCTCCGACTAAGAAGTGATTGTTTTCAAGATCAGTGTAACAGGTATCCAAAAAGAAGATAACCTGGTTGGAGAGGACATACGTGAGGTGTTGCTGGACTATTTCATCGACACCCTCAATCCTCGCCGGTGTGCCAAGGCTCATGTAGTGTGAGGTTGAGCTAGAGGGGTAGCTTTATTTTGACGTCCTTTGCAAATTGACTTGTAGTATTAAAACCAAAGTGATTGTGAAAATGATTTCAATTTAATGTAGAGAATTGTTTGCCTCTTTATTGTTATCTGTTGGTGCTTTAAATAGTCAATTTTTATGTGATATTCTTTGTGTTGTCACTCTAAATGCCTTGGTATCTTGAGGACAAGGATTCTTTTGGGCAAAGACTGCTGTTGGAGTCTTGGAAAATTTTACCATTGTTGTCTTACCCTTTTTTGCAGTTACTTAATTTTATTTCTAGTCTCAATATTTCATGTGAATACTCTGTTGGGTCATTTATTGTTTTAGTTAAGTTTTGATTTTTAAAGTCAACCATTTTGTTGTTCAAAGAGGGAAATAGAGATACATTCCATACCCTGAAGTTTGTGAGAAACCATCCATTTGGCTTAAGAATGATCTTTATTAAATAACCTTGTGTGCAATTGTGCTGCAATTATTCTATGAAATGATCTGTATTATTATTTGATTGTTGTTTTCAGCATGCCCTGGGAAACTTTGATTTTAAACACTCCAGGTACCCGTGACCTTTTTTGGTATCAGTCAGTGTGTGATTGTAAGTCAAGTCACCATGCATGCACATGGGTTACTGTACAGTAGGCTTAATCTTAATTTATTGTATGTATATGAAGATTGTTGATGGTTTTAGACGAGTCTTGGAGCCTTCATTTAGTGAAATAAGCAGAAGAGCTTCTTGACTTGGTTGTACATTATTCTAGATTAATAAGTTTATCCTACTAGTAAATGAAAAGTAAACAAAATTTTTGGTTTTATTTATAACACCAACAAGACAGAATCACATTTCCCAAAACAGTTATCTTGCAATTCATGAGCAGGAAAAAAGAAATGGCATGTTCAAACTTTTCTCTTTAAACAAATGCCCTATTTAAGCAACTCTTAACCATGAACAAGAGTTATACATTGAAATTTTAAGATAAACTTTAAAGCATTGAAAGTACATTAGGGCATTGTTTAGATGCAACAATCCATGTAGGGAAAAAACATGGTACCCAGACTAAAAAAACCATGGGCTGGGCCATGGCGACGGCTGACCATAGTGAAACCACGAATCGCCATGGTCAGATGATCTTGACCATGGCGAAATGGCGCATGGCGATCCCCACCATAGGGCATCGCACCATGGGGTGGCTCCGCTATGGTGCGCTGGCCCCATGGTGCGCTGCCCCATGGTGCGCTGCCCCATGATGTGCTGCCCCATGGTGTGCTGCCCCATAGTTAACCGCTCAATGGTGGAGTGCCTCAATGTGATTTTAAACAGCTGGTCACAGTGACCATCAACTTATAGCTCTGACTGACCAAAGCCGTACCCCAGTGAAAATTCGACTCTACGCACGATTGTGAAGTCATGGTCTCTCTATCTCCAGTAATTTAAATGTTACAGACTATTTCTGAATAAACCTCGGAGACTTGAACGCACGGGCAAGAGAACATTCACTGTGGTGCGAGCGCCACCATGGCGACAAACACCATGGTGCAGCTTCCACCATGGGCACGCCAGACACCATGGTGACGAGCACTATGGAACGATCTCCACCATGGTGGAGCCCGCCGAACCATGGTGGTACTCCCCATGGTGCGCCTTCACCATAGGGCAGCCCATTTAACCATAGTGATGACGACCTTCGCCATTGTGGACTGCCCTATGGTGATGGAAATTCACGATGGCGACCATGGTTTTTTTAGTCTGGGTACTAGAAGCAGACTAGAATTTAACTGCAAACATCATAACTAAGATAAATTGAAAGTACTTAATGGTCATGTTTTTAATGCAGCATGCATGTGAACAAAAATACATGAGAGCAGCAGACCTTTGTATGAAACCTAGAATAAAACTTTGGCGAACTAACGTATCACATATCAACATACAGTAATTATCGGCATATAAGCCGACCTATCGTATAAGCCGAATGCGATTTTGAGGGTGGCCAAAAGAGGAAAATTAGTTTGCACGATCGTAGCCGACCCCTACCTATGACTTAGTGTACTCAGAAATTAGCGATAAAATAGGGAAATTAATGCAAAACAGCGCGTTTTCAGCTTGTATTCAAGCCTTGAGCGCCCCCTGCCCCCCCCCCCTCCCCTCCCAGTGCAGCATGGGTGTATGGTGAAGGAGACGAGTCCAGCCGCTAAGACGACCTAGGCGATTGCTTTTAGACGATTTTAATATGATTTCTTTGAATAGGGACCCCCTGTTTCTGAGTACACTAGTCATAACTGTAATTACTTGCCATTTTTCTAAAAAAAAAAAAATTTGCACCGGCATATAAGCCGACCTATCATATAAGCCGAGTGCGGCTTATATGCCGATAATTACGGTAATTATTCACTAAAGCAATCTGACCAAATTCATAACAAAGTACCTAATACAATCTCTGTTGCAATCTTCTTGCGGAAGTAGGGCATGTCATTCTCTGTAAAATTTAGGGCTCTGCCCCTTACAAGATGCTCTGCATACACACATACAAACACGGCACAGTCGTACCATTGGTCTGACTCGGACATTCTGTTGGATGAAACCATACAGGGTTATTAGTAGAATATATTAAAAACGGTTTTGTCAGTGCAGTTCATGCTGAAAAATAAAGAAACTTACCAAAGCATGAGTTCTTTCCCATTCCTGAGAATTGAAGGACATTGAAGACCTATCGGCATAAACTTCCAGAATCTCTAAAAGTGCCTGGATCACAAATTTGTGGAATAAATAACACAAAAGATAAGTATTTTGATCGTGATCTCAGTTAACCAGATTGAGTAACAAAGTCTCCTCAAATCTCGAGGCACTTACATGAATGCACTCAGGATGCCTTCCATCAAAACTGTTGTAAATAGTAACTGCTTTTTTAGGAATATTAATAGTAGCCAAATACCAATGGCCTGACCTCACATACAGGAACGAGCAATGATCCATATTGAAAGGGTTCACCTAAGATAAGAGGATGTAAAAATTAATCATATCTTGCCCAGGAAAATGAATTACAAGGTCTCCTCACCCTGGCTCACCTTAACAAATTTCAAAGCTGCCGTGATGTTGCCCCTCTTGAGGTCTACATAAAAAAAGGACTCAAATGCAAACACTTTCTTGTCTTCATTGTCGTTCTCTAGCATTTTAAAATAGAAGTTTTATGACCTGCATGACAAAAACAAAACAATTACAAATTTATAGATTACTGTAAGGCAAATGGAGTAGGTGGTGTTTAAAAGTTAGTAAGTCTAAGAAATTAAAACTTCCAGGCAATAAAACACCTGGTCAAATAGTGAAATCATGAATGTTTCATTACTCACAGCATCATTCAACCAGTTTGTAGAAGAAAGAGTTTTCATATCCATAAGCATTACATTCAATCCGAATTTGCTTTGGATTACTGTCATTTCATCCTCATTGGAGTTGAAAATTTCCTCAATCTCAACCTAAACAATAAATAATACATTAAAACATACATAATTTTAATTATAAGCTCAAACAAAATTTACACCGCGCACATAATACAAACCTCAGCCATCAGGTCTGGTAAAACAGGTTGGTCAACAGGCTTGCCAGCCAGGAAATCACACTCAGCTTTGCTCACAAGGCTCAACATTTCTACACATAGTTTGCTGCTTATCAGAAGAGGAAGCTTTCGGAGGGGCTCAATAAGGGAGGATGCAAAGTAGGTGAATCGATCCTCCTCCTTAAAAAGTTCCTGCAACATCCCATCTTGCAAAGCAGTGTCTGTTGTTGGAACAGCTCCTCTCTGGGAAAGTTTTGTTTTGACATCTCCCTTCCACTGCTGCGCACGCTCTTTTATTCTTTTTGCCTGATCTTCCCGTTTAGCAGCAAGAAGTTTCTGCTTCATTATTTTAATGTTTGAAGCCTCATCAATGGACTGAACCTGTAAAGAACCAGATCTATATTGTCCAAGAAGACAAAATTGGGGTTGTGCTACGAATTATCGTCCAAAGGGGGAACACACATAGATATATAAACTTTAAAAAAATCACGTAGTTTCAGAAAATAAATTTTTTTAAAAAACCCACTAATTTTCTTAAAAATTCAAGAGAGTTTCACATAAAAAATATAAATGTAGGTTTTCATCTCCTTGTTGTGAGCGTACTCAGTATTATTGTTAATTAAGTGAATACAATACATCATCAAAAGGTGGGTCCATCCTTCATTCTCAAATTCATTTTTCCTGAGATAGATTTTTTCCCTAAATTTGTCTTCAGAGAAACTTCTTCTAGCGCGACCATTATCCTTGTCACCAAGTGCCCTTTTTCTTCACACCAGTAATATATCCTGGAAAGTTAAAAGATTCATATAACATGAAAATAATTTATGATACGATTGAGCTATGTGAAGTTGACTTTAATACTTACATTATTTATCAGACATGAAACTAATTTTTCTTAAAAGGTTTGTGTTGGAGAAATATTTTACAATTATTTTATTATTTGTGTGAAGAAATTAAATATCTTTGTTTGGAGGATAACAACTGTTTGATCTAATGGTAACTTTTGTTTGGTGTTGAAGGCTCAAGAGTCCCGGAGAAGCAGAAATCTGAAGGTGTAAACTTAAGTTTTTTTCTGTAAAACCAAATGAACAGGCAATGCATTAAAAAAACTATTTTGAAGAGCAAAAAATATAGGGGAAAACTTATGAATACACCAAAACCATAACAGCGTGCCCTCGTGTCCACTGAAAACGTCTTTACCACCACAATGCATGGAAGGAAATGCGAACAACAGGTGGCCACCTGGGCCATACAATGATAAAAAGGGCAAAAGGTTGAACATTAACTTGTTTAAATGGGTGTCAAGATAATCTCCTCCGCATACCCTTGCTTTGTGGAGACTCCTCATGAAGGAAGGTGAATACACAAGTATTGAACCTTCGCCACGTTACTCAAGATCCTTTGGAAAATTTCATTATCTCAAATGAGAGCGAACTTTGGGGCCGCCACAACCCATCCTACCTGTTATCAAGGTGTTAAATGCTTTTAAGAACTTCAGCTGATCAACAAGTCATGTCAACTTATCGCTTCCAGAAAGGGCAAAAATTGCCAGTGATGAAGAGCTCAAATGCGGGGGGGGGGTGACAGACATGCAACGTCCTCTTACACTACAAGAAGACCCACTCAGCGTGATAAGGATGAAAGCGTAGCTGGAACGCATCACAACTGCGGTAGAAGGGCTTGAAACCTTTTCCCTCAACATTGTGCGTGCCCGTACAAAAATAAAATGCCCTCTTGGAGTGTCTCGAGAGGCGAGCAGGACTGAATGAAGGATCCGAGAGGTGTCTCGAATAGGAGATGAAGAACGAGCTAGCCGAAGACAGTGTAAGAGAAGCTTCCCTAGGAGACGCTGTTTGAGCACAGTCTAGAGACACGCTAGAGACGGAATTCGGAAGACACTGTTGAGACGCTTTTGGAGACAAAAAAAAAACCCCCCGCCGAGACAACCTTTGAGACATTGCGAGTTTCTACGAACACTTGTCTCAATTCTGTCCACGAAAAGGAGACACTCTGGAGACGCTCATGAGACCTACTTTACCACGGAGACGATCTGGAGACAGCGCGGAGACACTGCGTCAGAGAACACGCGATGGGAGCGCCGGCCGACTCTCCCCGAGCACTCCCCACGAGACAGAATGGAGACACTCACTGCCGAACCATCTCGAGGCAGCCTGGAGACACTTTGGAGACGCCGCTGGAGAAACGCCCTTAGGCCCGCGCGGTACGGCCAGCACCCGCCCCCCAGCCCACGTGCCGCGTGAAGGGTCTGCCTACGCACCGGGAGCTTCGCCCCGCAGAGATGCCGCGCGGGTTGCCTGCGCACCACGGCGCCCTGTCACCGCGGCTACAGGCGCCCGTGTTGCCCACCCGCAGCGGACTTGGATCACTTCGAATCTGTTCATCAAAATTGTGGAGGGAATGAACTTTTAAAAGACGGCAGGTGTTGTATTGAACTTATATATAACGTTATAATTTCCATCATTGGTCAGGGTAACCGAAATATGGTCGATTTAAACTTAAAACCAGATGAAAAATAAACTGCAAATTGAACTTGATTGTTATGTGAATTAGAATCACATCCTCACCAAAACAGTTTACGAAAAATAGTTATAAATTTCTCAATTTAAACAAAAACAAAAACAAAATGGAGCACAAAAGTTAAAGTGCTGTAGTGATCTAGTTCATGTTATCGTCAGCACGCATTTTCCGAGCCCGAAAAATATGTCAATTTAAACTCAAAACTAATGAAAAGATAAACTTTACAATTGAATATTCAACCGTTATGATGTAAGTGAATCACGTCCTCACAAAACAGTAACGAAAAAAACATAAAATTTTCTCAAGTTAAACAAAAACAAAAAGGAGCACAAAAATATTAAGTGCTGTTTCTGATTCTGGTTCATGTAGCGGCCCGCAATCGCATTCCCGAGCGTGTGCCATAGTCCCTCAACACTGGAGTGGCGGCTTGGCCCTGGCGGTAGGTTCATGGTGATGTCACCTCCCCGGGATGGAATGCTGCCTGTGTGCATCGCCCGCCCTCAGCAATAACCCTGGGTGCTGCAATGGTGGTGGAGCTGCAGTCACTGTGGCAGCGTGAACAACTGCGCCCTTGGTGGTTTGGTACTATGAAAACATAAGTGCTTAGTTTTAAACTGAAATAAAAAGACATGAAAACTAACGGACAAAAAAAAAAAAAAAGTTGAAAAAGAAATATTCTTTTAATACCGGATCGCCGAAGCAGCTTTCCCAGAGCCGCGCCGCCACAGCTTTGGTTGGCCTTCGATGTCTCTGATGAGGTTCCATGCGCTTTATGTATGTGCTTTTAATGCAGCCATCTGTATTTGTGGTTCCAAACATAAACTGCAACCCGAAAATGAAGACCAATAATGAAAAATGAATGGAAACTGTTACTTTGAAAAGTGATTCAGTGGCGGGTTTTAGGGAAGAAAGTGGGGGTGATTCCCCTGAATTTCCCGTCACATCCCCAAAACGCCTTGCCTGGTAGGCAACCCGTAGCACATGCCGCTATATCTACGGAATTCCCCTCTCCCCTTTTCTCCTGGCCCGTGAAAATCGCCATTGAAGAGACTGAATAACACTATTTAAAATTTAGCAAACACCTCGTTGTTGGTTTGGGCATCTTCCTTGAGACTCACATGCAACTCCTTTTAAGAACGTTCCTTGGCAGTCCAACGGAATCCGCTGTCCCCTGCCGCGGTGATCCAGGGGAGAGCCAGTACCGTTGGAGGTATGCAGCGAAGTCAGGAAATTCCCGGAAATAACAGTACGTTAGGGGTCCCTTTGTGGTTCTTTGTTGACGCTGTAAACCATTTTTGGACGAGTAGAATAAACGGGGGTACGTGGTTCCAGCCTAGATTCAACTGAAAAACAAAAAAACACAAATAAATTGAAATGACTCACGAGTGCGCTGAAAAACTTGCCGTCCGCCGTACGTACCATAGATTCATCCTCCAGCTTGTGTGTTCGTCGCCGCAAACACGAGAAGTTGATCCGTCGAAACGATTTTTCCTCTTAGGTTTTCCTTCGTCAAAAGGTAACCTGGAACAAATCGACAAGCATTTCCTCTTGAGAAGCAATCGGAGGGAAAAAGAAATAGTTTCCGAGCGCAGCAGGGGGCCGGTAACGTCATTGTACTGGGCCGCCTTCGGCTGGAAAACCAAACAGAAAATTATTTCGTCAAAGTTGAAATAGACGCACATCGAACCTCGAAAGAACCCCCCCCCCCCCCCCCCCCCTCCCCCCCTTTTTTCAGTGGGCTAGAAAGTCGGTGAGGAGTGCGGCCAAAGCTCTCGACGCGTTTTTTTTTTTTTAATTTGAGCATTCAGAGTCGCTAAATGGGAAGCCCGAAGAGCGAAACGGTGTGACCCCACCAATGGATTGCTCT